>JZKD02S0052179.1:137409-162984 GCA_000966675.3 Picea glauca | reverse complement strand
TAAAAGGACCCTCCAAAAAACCTGCCAAGGTGAGGACCCTTCCAAACATCGAACCACCCACATAGCAGCTATAATTATCCATGGAGTCACCATATATATCAAACCAAGACCACCCTCATCCTTGGGCATGATACAAACATCCCAAGGAACCATACACATACCTCATACCTAATCTTATTTAGCCCATTAGTAAGAGTAAAAAAATTCATCCGACCGATGTGAGTCCTACTAGGAAGCCAACATGATACATAATAGATATGAGAAACCTGGAGAATCTTTCCCACCATGGTTAACTTGCCAAAAAATTAAATATCTTTGTATTTCCATAAAAGAAGCTTATGTTCCGGTCATTATGTGTACCAATCCCACATGGCAATTGAGGAAAGACCCATACCAAATGGGATGCAAATATACCTAACAATGACATTAGGGTGAACAAAATTATATGTTGCTAGACTCCATGGAGGGGGATCATAAAGAGCAACCAACCATTAATATATCTTATGATCATTAACAATTTCCCTGGAGGCCTCACAAAACAATGACACAAACTCTAGCACCAACCATCAAATCTTGATTAGCATGCATAGATAGGAGTAAATCATCTGCGAAATGATTGTTCACAATCTTTGAATTATTTGATAGAGACACCCCTCAACTAACCTTGTAAATGGATAGATTCTAACAAAAAACCAAAGGCATCCACTGTCAACATATAAAGATAAGGCACCGAGGGGCACCATTGTCTAATAGATATGAAGAGCTGAATATGAGGAGACAATAGGTTATTCACCAACACAAATGCAAATGCACAAGAAAACAAGGTATTGACCATGCTCACACATTGTGAACCAAACCTTAGATAGATCAATATATCATTGATGAATGTCCAATCAACTCGATCCAAAGTTTCTATCCATGAAATTTACCAATAACCCTTTTCTAATATATCCATGTAACTTTGAAGATCTTAAATGTTTTGTTTTTTTATCTCATTTTATGTTGTGTTGTCAATTTTTATAATTTCTTCATCATCGTCAAACATGTCACCATTATCTTACAAGAACATCTACAATTATCAATGCCTTTTGACTTGATACACTAATAATACATTTCTTTCTCCCTATGTGTGGCTTGTTACTCCATTGTGATATTCAAATATATGTGTTTGTTCCTATGTTGTTTGGAATTATTGTAAGGTATTTGGATATAAAGATTATGATAATATGAGATGGTTTTTCATTGTAGCATAAAGATATTCAGTGCACTTGGTTATTAAAAATTATACAACAAGAGTCCTCACATAGTTAATGGAAAATGTTGGATTCTAAATTTATATTTCATTTAAGAGTAACCCAACTTGATAATCCAAGGCAAGGGTAAATGCACATGTTATTTGGCTTTAAACATGTTCAATTCTTGAGCTAAAAATTCATTCACTTGGGTAAAAGATTGATCTCATGTGATTCTCAAGTGATTTTTAGCTGACATCTACGCTTTAGACATAAAATTAATGACATTAATATAAAATAAATTCTACGCTTTACAAAATGTTCATGAAAACTAACCCATGACTTCTCAAGTGGTCTGAGTGAATACAAAAACAATGTTGGAACATTTAATTTGTCATGTTTGTATCATCACTAACATAAGTGCATCTCCTTAATGTGTTGACCAATACATGCATTGTAAAAGTGCATCTACTTGATGTGTTGACCAATACACGTATTTTCTGTAGTGTCAACCTCTATTTTTACATGTCTTTTAGTAACATAAGTCCTGACAATAACACACTAATTTTGACAATAACACGATTTGTGAATTGAAGCTACATCTAACAAGATTCATCTCAACAATTTCAGAAATCCGTATCTTTCTACTATATGATATGAAAATGATGAATGCACACATAGATAAAATTTTAAATTAATAAAATGAACATTTTTGATAACCTTATATATTAACCAACTCAATCCTTTATACTTCAGAATATTATATTATATATCAATATGGTATTATAAAATCATCAATGTTTGTCACATGTTTACCATAAACTCATTTCACTATGTGTTTGACACAATGCATTCATACAAGATGAATTATAAAACTTTGGATGATCCTACTTTTAATAGTATGCTCTACAACAATTTTTAAGAACTAATCAAAGTGTGCTATGGGTGCTTTTATCGTGATCAATATAATCCAAATGAATGTATCATAGCGATAGGCACAAATCTCTCAATTAACTAATAAACCTTGCCAAACGACTTTCAAAAATATGTTACCCAACAATGTCTTGAAGATACTTTTTAATCTTTCATAAACAACTTTGCATATTTTCACAAACAAATGAATGTATCACAACCATAGACATAAATCTCTCAATTAACTAATAAACCTTGACAAATGACTTTCAAAAATATGTTACCCAACAATGTCTCTTGAGAATACTTTTTAATCTTTCATAGATAATTTTTCATATTTTCATAAACATGTCTAATATGTTTCTTGTGAACACCATGAATATATGCATGAACTTCTTGTTAAGATAAATGCAAGTGTAAAGCACAAAAACCAAAATTACACTTTTATTTTAAATTAAAATATACAAGTCATTGCTTTGATAATGGTTAATGTAGTAACCTCATTAACATCCATTATTGATCTCTTCTTTTCCTTAAATCTATAAATCCAAATCATTGACTAATTTTACTATTTTATTAAAGTTATAATGAGTGTTCTCCCCCAGAAAATGTCAAAGGCATGTTATGTGTCTATATATGTGTATTATAACTATCAATATTCATTACATCTTATGAATGCACAATAATTAATGTAATTATATGGACTCTTTTTCCTTGAACATGTTAATGTTTAACATAATTTTAATCTATTAACCAAATTATTTTTTAAATAGATTATAAAAAAAATAAGATAATCATAAACTATATTTGTTAATTATAATTAAATAAAATTATATATATATTTTAATAATTATAATTATCTAACATGATTTTATCAGCAACTTTAAGTTATTCTTAATCATTTCTATTCTCATGAACATTTAATTTAATATTTTATTAATATAATCATATCATAAAATTAATAAAAAATAATATAATAAACTTAAAATAATAATATAAAAATCTTATAAAAAATTTATATTTATTAATATAATCATATCATAAAATTAATAATAAATAATATAATAAATTTAAATAATAATATAAAAATCTTATAATAAGTTTATACATAAAAAACATTAGATGGATTAGGGTGAGGCTATGCAGTAAAGGAGTGTAAGGGTTTCCACGAGCTAGATTTGTGTTGAGGTAGGCTCAGAAGGATCTGAAGCATGGAAGAAGAGCGGTTTGATTTTAGAGAAGAAACTTGGTAGTCTCATCCATATTTCATACTGATGAGGAGTTTAGAGAAATATTGTGATATTCACGAGACTTTAAAGATTCAATTCAGGAAGATATCTCTATCCACTTGTCAGGATTAGAGAGGTCACTTGGAAACAAGTTGAGAGAAGGTGTTAATAGGACATTACAAATGGATTTGATCTATATTGATGCAGTGGTTAACGTGCTTCAAAATTCTAGAGAAGTCTCGCCTTTGGGTTTTCCCTTGAGTTCCTCTGGTTAGGCTATTTTGTCAAAATAGAAACATAAATGTCTGAAGGCCCAGGAAGACAAGGTTATCATGGCGTTAGGGCTTGATGTGGGTGTGAAGAAGGCTGAATATTTGTCCTCCAGGGCTCTTGCAGGAAATTTCATGGGGAAGGTAGTGAAGCGACCCCACCTTATGGTCTAGTTGGAGGTGGGTTGGAAGAAATTGCTTGAATGTTGTCCTTGCTTTCATATTTTGATGAAAGTTTGGCTATGTTTCGAATTTAGGGTTGAAAGGGACTTGGAGCTAATTCTGGATAGAGCCTAGATTTAGGGATCTTCTAGCTTGGTGTGTGAAGATGGCACTTGGTTTTCGATCCTAGGTTGGAACCATTTGTTATTCCACACATTTGGGTTTTTCTTTCGGGGTTACCTTTATGACTTTGGTCACGAAAGTTTTTCAAAGAAATTTCAAATTCGTTGGGAATATTCATGTATTTTGATGAGCAAAGTCTTACCCATGAATACAAGTGAGTGCAGAGGGTCCTGACCGAGCTTGATCTAAGCAAGGGGATTCTTCCATACATGGAGATTTGTTGGAATGAGCATCAATCTGTGTAAGTTTTAGATTATTGGAAGCTCCCTTTTCAATGTACATTATGTCATGAGGTTGGTCATCTAAGACATGAGTTCTTGGTGCTTCTATTAAGGTGAAAGCATTCTCAAGTAGGATAAAGGCCCCATGATTTCAATCTACATTGGTGAAAGAGGCTGGCTCTTCTTTGGTTTGTTGTAACAAGGATATGGGCTTTGTTGAGGATGTCCAAATGGTGTAAGGTTCAGATGTTGGGAAGTGTTATATCGTCGATGTGTGTGTTTCTTCAATGGAGTAGCATGATGAAAAGAGGTTAGGTAAGATTTCAAAGATCTTTTTGCTTCTTTGATTGGTCCTGGCTCTTTTTTCAAAGGAATCGTCCATTCTCCTATGTTGGAAGTCCCTAAGGTGACCTCTGATAGTATAGGGAAAGGTATTGTTAAGTTGGGTCAGGGGTTTTTTTATTCCCTAAATGTTGTTTCAGACTATCCCCTTGTTTATATTGAGGGTCTTTTGTGTTGAGAGGTTTTTCACGTTTCTTCATATCCTCCTTATGACCTTAGATAAAAAAAGGTATGGATATTTAGTGGGGTTGGGGGTGGGTGAAGGAGGTTTATCTCAATGTGGGGAACCTCCCCCTCACCCTGGGCACAAATATATCCTCTCTAAAGCTAAGGAAAAGTCCTCTCGAGAGGTGCAACATGTTATATAGATGATGATTTCAAGGGTTCTTAGAGTCGAGAATCCCATTGCAAGGTTGCACCCATGGTTATTTTGTCATTAAATGTAAGACGAGTAGGGGGTTCCCCGAAGAAGTTGTCCCTAAGAAGGTTTTATATGTGCATAAACCTGATATCATTTTACTTCAATAAACAATGGCTCTTAGGGCCAAAGCTGTAGAATTTTTGTCTTCTCTTCTTCCAAATTGTAGGTTATGTTCTCTCGATGTTGTTGGGATGTTAGGGGGGTATTGATATTTGAATCTGTTAAGATAAAAACAACAACCTCACGAGGATATGAATCCCCCTGTGTTTTTATAGAGGTGGTACTTCTCTATATATTCTTGAAAGATATATTTTGAATATCTTAGATTAGGGAGAATGCTAAACAACAAACCCCATATATTTGTTTCTTTGATTTGTATATGGAGTGGTTCTTGATAACCAAATTTGATCTTTATGTGCAACAAGAAGTCTTTTAAAAATAGAAATATTGAAGGGAGGCCTCAATATCAAAATATCTTTGTGCTCAAATCCATATCTTGAACCTTATTAGTCACATACAAATAGTGAACACATCCATATCTTCCAACGAGAATGAGAGAATAATTTTGACCATCTCAAAGCATTTTAAAAGAGTATTGTAGTTAAAACAAAAATGAATTTGATAAGCATACTTCAAACATCTCACACTCATAAATCCCAAGATCTAAAATATCATTGAAATCATGCCCCAAGTAATTGTTTGTGGAGTTTTATTCATGAAATATATTCTTCATTATTTAAAATCTATTTGAAAATCACATACACGTCTGTAAATAATCCATGATCATATAATAAAATTATTTGAAGAATACAAGAGAAAGAATCAAGAACTTAGCCTTATACTCAATTCACAATGTCAAGCATAAATATTTGAGAAAATGATGTAGAAGAAAAAGAGGAATGGAGAATATGGATATATTTTTATTTATGATGAGAATCTTAGCTGCATATTGATAATTGGTCCTCTCTATTCTGATCTTTTGATTACTTGCTTCTAACCCTTTGATGAAGTCCTTTCTTTCCTTTTAAAACTGGTCCTTCTAACTCCTTGAGTAGTTAAGGATTTTTCTTTCTTGGATAAATCACTTTAATTAATTCCTCATTTAAGTATAATTAATGCATTTGCATCATCGATATTTTCATCTTGAAGAGGGTCCCTTTTTCGTTCTTTAATAATAAAAATAATAATAAACTTTTATTTTGAAAATTTTAATTTACTGTCCTTTTAAAAAGGGGAATGTGTTTTGATTTTCTAGATGTGATATTCAACTTTTCAGCCATGGAAACTAATTTAGATGTGATATTCATCATCTTAGATTTCCAGAAAGTTCTTCTCGATGCAATTTTGATTTCTGGATCCCAAGATATGAGCTCATGAAGTTAAGGTGTCAATTAGATTTATCAGCAAGTAATAAAATATTGATAACCGTTCTTTCAATTTCTAAGAAAATTATGGCCAATTTCAGCTCTCAAGACCTATTCCATCATCTTCCTAATCGAAAAAAAAATCCAACAAGGTATAGTTTGCATGACTCCAAATACATGATATTGAGATATGGCCTTTAGAACAACAAGATTCAACAACAATTGATTGAATTTGTGGGGCAATCTGAGCCCTTGGTTTTAAATTCATCCTCCTTATTGAAATTTCGACTTTTGTTCATAAAAGGATATCCCACATGCATGGGAGTCTTTGATATAGAATGGTATATAACAAAAAGTGTATTATACACTTAATAAGAAATTAAAGAAGATTATGGAGATTCGAGAATTCGACCTTCCCTTAGGAAATTAGTTAATTAATTAATATTTTGACCAACTAGTCATCCTCCACCCATTCCTAGTTAGCACCCAGTGGTATCCTCGTAATCTCCTAGTCAATAGTCCATGTGTATTTCAGTGATAAGTCAACACAAATTCCACATGTCACATTCTCATTTGTCACCACATGTCATGTGTAACCAATGCTTAGTTGCCATGTGTCACAAGTTGTTTGTTTCCATGTGCCAACCAATTGTGGGTTGCCATGTGTTGCCATTAGTTAGTTTCCATGTGGAAGGATCTCATTGGTTGATGATATAGTGTAATAAAATTTATGGTAAAATGGTTAAGGGAAAGGATAAATGGACAAGAGGTTAATTGACGGAAGAGGGGGGGGAGGGATTTGAGGGTGTCATAAGTGATGGCATGACATAGCATAATGCAGGGGGAGGGTAATTTGAGTGTGGTGGAAGTTAGGGAGGGTGAGGTAAGGTGATGGTTGGATAAGGGGGATGAGTAAGGGTGAAGGCGAATAAGCAGAGTGTGGATGGATAAGGGGACAAGGAGAGGTGTAAGTTCATTTGTTTGATGAATATGAAGAAATAAACTAAGTGTGGGGTAAAGCAGAGTGTGGAGGGATAAGGGGATGACGAGAGGTGTAAGTTCATCCATTTGATGGATATGAAGAAATAAACTAAGTGTGGGTGAGAAGAGAAGAGAGGAAATGAAGGGAGAGTGGGAGGGTTCTTAAAAAAATGATTAAGTGATAAGGACAGATGGAGGAAGGAGAGGAGAAATAAGGGAGGTGAGGAAAGATGGAATTTCAAGAAAAATGTGGTGTATACTACAAGATAATTTAAGAAATTCATGGTGTATTCCACAAGATAATCCAAGAACCAAGAAATATGTGGTGTATACCACGAGGTAAAGAAGAATTGGAAGAAATTAACGAAAAGAAAAAGGACTCGTTCCAAGATAATTAGGCATGGTTCCAAGGATTTTTAATTCCAAGGAAAATTAGCTTTGTTGCATAATGAAGAAACGCTCTATGGGTGTTTGGATGCAAACCTAGATATATGAAGCATATGAACTCATATTTTGAATCTGAAAAATATGTGGTGACGCTGAGACTGAGGGGGATACGCAATGAACTTATAATGTTTTGAAAATTTTCTTCTTCTAATGTCAATTTTTTTTATTATTCTAGGAGCAAAAAAATAGAGGTGACCAGTTGTTTTCAATAGGGGGTTGATCTCGACTTGGAATTCGTCCTTCGAAGTTTGTAATTCTAATTTTTGTTATGTAGGTATTCTATTGGAGGGGGAGGCGAAATCCCTTGGAAACAATTTTAAGATACTGAATTTGTATGGCCCTTATTTAGATTGAAATCCTTTTTTGGAGGCTTTGGAAGCCCAAGGAATCATAAGGGATCCAACCCTGAAAATTGGAGGTGATTTAAAATTAACACTATTGTTCAGAGAGGTATGGGGGTTCTTGTTTGGACATGACAAACTGGTTCCTTTTTTTGTGCACTTGCTAAAAAACGTGGTGGATATTGAACATGCTTCATTGGCTACAACATGGATAAATGGGTGCATAGTAGAAGTGGTTGTATATAAATGGCTGGATAGGTTTTTAATATTTTGAAAGGTTGTGGGAATTTCTGGTCTTGGGCATATGAGGGTGGTATATTTGATCATAATCCTATTTTTCTCTAATTGGAAAAGGAGGACTAGAAAAATCTGGGCCCATTCAAATTCGACCATAGTTGTGTTGGAAATATTGTTTTCATTGATTTCAAAGACAGGGGGAGCCTACAAATTTCCAAGATAAATATTACGAGTCTACAAATGTCCAATATAAATATTGTAAGATGGAGATTGATGAAAGTATTACTTTTGGATTTTTGATGATCAATTTGGATACCATATCTTTGAAGGAATTTTTACCCTACATAACTAGATCAAATGGGATCACAAGTTATATGGTTAGAAACCTCATTCCGATACCTTTTCAATGATATATGGTATTCCCTCTAACTCCCTAGGAATGGGGAGATATGAATTCTTTCATCCGACAACCCAAATAGAAAATTGAGGTTAGCTTAGCCACTCTTTACAGGTCGGTCCTGAAAGTGGGGACATAATTACTATAAATATAGGATATATGTGTGCATTTGTAGTGCAACCAAGCAAGAGATCAATTTTGAGGTGCATAGAAGTGATATGGTGTGCGCACAAGTGATCTGAGGTGTGCTAAAGGTGTTGGGGTGTCATTTTGGTGTGCAAGAGAAATCTAAGATATTCTCTTGGGGTCTTTCTTGTTCTCAAGGTGCACTATGAAGGACTAAAGTTCTGTGATGTTGTTTTGTGCACTATTTTTAGGTTGTGATGTTTCCTTCAATGGATGTTACCGTTAGTGGATTTTTCCATCAATGGATGTTGTCGTTAGTGATTACATTCTGGGAATGATGCTTGAGGCTTGCTAGGGTTTGAAGGATTGTCTATGGAATGAAGCATGTAGGTGAAGTCAGAAGTATTCAGTGTATGAAGATCTTGGATTAGTGTCTACACGTATATTATTGAGTTGGTGCTCAGTTGGGGATATTGGTGTCTCCAGTAGGTTGGTGCCTACATCTTGTTGAGTTGGTACTCGATTTAGGAGATTGGTGTCTCCAGTAGGTTGGTGCCTACATACATATATAAATATAAGTTTATGGTTTTCTCCCAATTGGGATTCCATGTTAAACTTTGTGAATTTTGATTTGAGTTTATATATGATTATTGTTTCTCAGCTAATGAATGATTGATGAATGGTTAAATAAAGTGAAAAATATTATATATTGATTCACCCCCCCTCCCAATATAAACATAAGTTCAACAATTGGTATCAGAGTGGGTTCCTTCAAAAAAAATTTAACCACTTGAACGTATATCTTGAGCACATATGGATTGTAAGTAAGGTCTCCCTAAAAACAGAGCCCCTTTGTTCAATGGAACAAACTATGCAACATGGAGTATAAGAATGAAGGGATATTTGCAGGCCCTTGGGCTTGGTATTTGGGAATCAATCACAATAGGTTATACATATGAAGTTGGGAAGGATTCAAGTGAAATCAAGGAAAAATCAATAGATTCCATCTTGAGTTCCCTACCAGATTATGATACTGCCAAGGTAATGAAGTGTACAACAACTAAATAGATTTGGGACAAGCTACGGAACATTTATGAAGAGAGATCTGATGATTGTTTATGTTGACAGTAAGAGATAGAAGAATAACAAGTTGTGAGAAATATAAAAGGAGGACCTATAAAATTCAAAGAAAGAGAAGATAGTGATGATAAAGAAGAATCTCTCTCCATAACAATGGAAACAAAACCCGTCGATGAATACAATGAATATAATCAGAAAGAAAATTCATATTCAGAAGAAGAAGACATTGATGGGTAAGTTAATATTGAAGTAGAACTTATTAGTGACATATAATAAATACACATACTCATGGAAGATAATATAAAGTAGAAGAAGAAATTGTAGAAACAAGAAAAGAAGGATCATGATCTTGAAGAAACAAAGAAGACAATTATTATCCTGAAGACTCAACTAGAAGAGGCAAAGGGGAAAGAAGAAGTGGTGAGAAGCCAACTAAAAGAAAAGGAATAAAATTGCGAGAAGCTAGAAGCTAAAATAGTTTCCTTAAGAAAGGAACTAGAGAAAACAACTGATCAGTTGAAAAAAAGCTTGAAGTTTGCAAAGAGTGCTGAAATTTTAGATGACATTCTCAGTTTCCAAAAGTCACAATTTATCAAGACAGATCTCGGCTACAATGATAAAAAAAAAAATACCACCAAGGGAGATGCAAGCATTAAAGTAATAAATCCATCAGAAAAAGAAAATGAAGAAAATCCTGAAAGCTATGCTAATATTCTCAAAGGCTCAAACAATAATTAAAGTAGCAGTGAGAAAGGAAATGATGACTAGAAGAGACTTGATTATTCTCACAAGAACAACAAGAATGAGTTCAAAAGAGTTGTTCCACCACAAAGACCTTTCACAAACCGATACCAAAATATATTTCTTGGCTTTTTTTTTCTTGCAATAATTTTGGTCGTAAAGCAATAGATTGTAGAGCTTATGCAAGAAGTGATCATGTGAGCGATAGAAATAGAGGTTCTTACAAAACCTTAAAGGATGATTATGTGAGAAACAACACCAGAAGTTCTCATGGGTTTGCTAACATAAACTATAATTCATTTGATCCTCTACCTGATACTGAATGTTATAAGTGAAATAACTATGGGAACATAGCACATGACTGTAGAAGCAACATAATAAAGTATCCTAAACAAAACAAGGAAGAAAATGCTCTTACCAAGCATAGAGAAGAATACACTAGGGTGTGGAAAAGGAAGCAAGATGAATCAAAGAAGGAAGAATGTGGACTTCCACTTTATGCTCAAAATGAATGGAATCAATGGTACATTGATAGTGGATGTTCAAAAAACATGACGGGGGACCATGCCAAGTTTCTCACCTTGATGGAAGAAAAATGGTGCAGTGTTACTTTTGGAGATAAGGCTTTTGCAAGGATAGTTGGAAAAGGTATTGTTCATCTTGATAATGGAAAGAGCAGGACACATAATGTCTTTTATGTCGAAGGGTTAAAGTATAATCTTCTAAATTTTAGTCAAATGTGTGATCAAGGATACAACCTCACATTTCATTCTAAAGGGTGTGAGATAAGGAAAACATCTTCAGGAAGATTGGTGGAAAATGAAAACATAACCTCAAGAGATGTATACATACTCGATAGAGTTAAAGGAGAAAAATGTTGGATGGGAGTGATATCCCAAGGAAGCACAAGCTCAGGGGGAGTATCCCTTTTCCATTGATGTCAAATGGGTAGAGGTTGCAGACAAAGGAGGAATTGCAGAAACAAGGAGAGTTGCAGACAAGGGGAGTATTACAGAATTGACTAAGGGTTGCCATCAATGACAAGGGGGGAGATTGTTGAATTTGTTTTTTTCATTGATGTCAAAGACAAGGGGATCCTACATATGTCCAAGATACATTTTACAAGCCTACAAATGTCCAATATAAATATTGCAAGATGGATATTGTTGAAAGTATTACTTTTGGATTTTTTATGATCAGTTTAGATACCCTATCTTTGAAGGAATTTTTACCCTAAATACCTAGCTAAAATGGGATCACAAGTCATATGGTTGGAAATATTATCCCAGTATCCTTCCAACGATATATGGAATTCCCTATAACTCCCTAGGAATGAGGAGATATGAATTTTTTTGTTTGACAACCCAACCAGAAAATTGTGGTCGGCTCAACCAGTCTTTACAGGTTGGCCCTGAAAGTGGGGAAAAAATACTATAAATACATGGTATATGTGCGCATTTGTAGTGCAACCAAGCAAGAGATCAAGATCAAGTTTGATATGCACATAAGTGATATGAGGTACTCTAAAGGTGTTGGGGTATCTTTTTGGTGTGCAAGAGAATTCTAAGGGATTTTCTTGGGGTCTTTCTTATTCCCAAGGTGCATTATGAAGGACTGAAGGCCTGTGATGTTGTCATGTGCACTATTTTGAGGTTGTGATGTTGTTATCAGTGGATGTTTCCATCAATGGATGTTACCATTAGTGGATTTTTCCTTTAATGGATGTTACCATTAGTGGGTGTTGTTGTCAATGGATGTTTCTGTCAGTGATTACATTATGGGAATGATGTTATGAGGCTTGTTAAGGTTTGAAGGATTGTATGTGGAATGAATCTTGTAGGTGAATTCAAAAGTACTCTATGTATGAAGATATTATATTGGTGTCTACACATAATTTATCGAGTTGGTGCTCAGTTGAGGAGATTAGCATTTACGATATGTTGGTTCCTACATCTTACTGAGTTGGTGCTCACTTAAGGATATTGGTGACTCCACTAGGTTGATGCCTACAATCTTTGTAATAGTAGGTTAGTACATGTTACCCCCCCACTAGCCTAGGGGAAACTAATGATATCATGTCTTGAGGTCCACAAGTACCAGACATGGAGTGTCAATAGCCAAACTATCCAACAAATCATGGAGGCCCCCTCTTTTCATGAGCACCTCATCGTTCATCACTAGTACCAGAGCAACATCCACACATCAGTTGGGTCTAAGAAGACACAGGTCTTCCTCCATGAGGTATGTAACACACCCACTACGGCATAATAATTTTTTTTTGCCTTTTCTCAAGGGATAGAATCCTCGAATTCCTCTGGGGGCTTAGCGCAGGCTAGCTCTTCCATTTTCCACCTCCATCTGATCGTTGGTTATGACCACCGACCAAACAACTAGGTGCCTTTCTGCATTTCGTGACTCAGCGATATAAGCGAGTTGAGTCTTTCAACTCTGCAAACCCCGAAATGCCAAAATGTCGAAAAGGCTTCGATCAACAATTAGCCCCCTGGGCTATGCCTTGGCCCGTATGACCACTTCTCATAAGACCATAGTCTTATTCCCTTCGGGACTTATCAATACAAGAGCCCGACCTCTTGTTAACAGGACTCCCGAATTCTCGATTTTCGATTTCCTGAAATGGCCTTTGTCACATTAGCCCTCCTGGATATGCCCTGATCCAGGTGACCACTCCTCATAAGACCTTTGTCCTATTTCTTTCAGGATTTATCAATACGAGAGCCCGAATTCTTGTCAACGGGACTCTCGAATTCTCGATTTCTGAAATCTCAATGGACTCTTCCTTTCGAGATTTTCCCCGAAATCCTGGATTGCTGCCATGTGTCCTCCCTCAGATGGACGGTCCTTGTCGTTTCATGATTTTGTGACTTGCAACCACCAGTGACACAAATCCTCTATCAATTCGAATCCCTGGTATCTGAAACACCGATGGACTCTTGATCTCTGCCATGTGTCCTCCACGGATGGACGGTCCAGATTGTTTCGAGACTTCGCCAGGTGCGACGTCCAAATGCTCACCTTCCTCTTTTGTTTCCTGATGTCCGAATCCCCGAAATGGGTGATCTCACAACACATGTCCTCCCTTAATCGAACGGTCCAAATCTATTTCAGGACTTCCACCATGGACTCTCTCGATCTCTTGTCCTCGAGACCTCGGAAATCCAGAAGTCCGAATCCCCGAAATGGGTGATCTCGCGACACATGTCCTCCCTTAATCAGATGGTCCATATCTATTTCGGGACTTCCACCATGGAGTGTCCCGATCTCTTGTCCTTGAGACCTCCGAAATCTCGAAGTCTGAAATCCTGATACCAACTCCTCTTTCGGGACTTTCGCCTCTGTTCACGAAGGCTTAACCCTCATGCATCTCCTGACAGATCCAATGGCTGTCGGGTTTTTTAACTAAGATCTGATGGTTCAGATTTGTCCCGTGTTGTGCACTCTTCTGCTGCTCCTTGGACATGGAAAACCAACGGTCCAAATCTCTTCCTTTCTACCATAGAGCGCATCGGGGTTTCGGGTACCGTGATTTCTTGACTTGCGAAGAGAAGGGTTCTTGCCCTTTGGTTTCCCAGGTGTCGAAATATCGAAATGTCGACCGACAGCCATGTGTCCCTCCGATGGACGGCTATGACCTTTACCCACAATCAACTATTATGATCTTTTCAGGATGATCAACGATCATGATCAAATCTTGGCTTTCTCAAACTTATTCACACCTAAAACTATTTCGGGGTTTTGGTTATCGGGATTTCGTGACTCGCGATGACCAGGGTTCTTGCCCTTTGATTCCCTGAATGTCGAAATGCCGAAATGCTGACTGACATCCACGTGCCCTTATAAAAGGATGGTCTGGATACTCCCACGTACCTTGGGGATCTACGGTCCCGATTTCTTTGCTACTCATGAAGATAAAAGAAAAGGGTTGAGGCATTTAACGCCCTCATTTCTTCCTCCAATCTAATGATCATGACTGACCTTAGACCTTCTGATAGGATCTCGTCCGTCAATCGATATTTATCCACACTTTAAAATTGTTTCAGGATTTCGCAAATCAGGGTTTCAGGACTTGCGAGTACGAGAGGGCTCGCACTTAGATACCCCGGGTGTCGAAATGCCAAAATATTGGGATTTTAAGAGGACCATTCTTCATCGTGAAGGATTACTAAGACTTGCACCTTCAAATCCTTTTTCAGGTTCTTGGTAAGCCTTCCAAGAAGGGTGTCTCTATGGGGAGATCTATCCAGGGTATTACTTGAGATAGATAAGGGTATAGATTTCCCGAGAACATACTTGAAGTCCGAATTAGATCGGTATACATATATATAGCGATTTATAAAACATAAGTCATACATAGTCTTTCCATTATAAGCATGCAACCACCATTTCTGGTCAAAACACCACACATACAGTCTTACACTAAAACCATTTATAATTGCATAGACTATGATCATAAATGTTAGAATATACATTTCAAGATGCAAGATGTAAAACACTTATCAGAAATAACACCAGATGTGATTGCAACTGCTGAGAGGGGTGCTCGTTTCCACCCAACTGTAGGCTCAACAACTCCCAACGGATTTACCACTAGCCACCCTCGAGTTGAGACCATGATGTTGCGAGACTGTGTCTCTGTTTTCCAGTGACCAAGAATGAAGGTTACTCTCCTTCTTCTCTGCTATCACTCACTCTATATTTTTCTAGAGTTCTCCTTTTTTCTCTTTCCCTCGCATCTTCCCCCCCTGATCGTACACTCTTCCTACCTTTTATCCTTTCTTTGAGGTTGTGTGTGGCATGATCTTCCTCATGGTGGTTAGGTCTGAGGACTCTACGGATGGGTGGTTCACCCCCATCCCTCATTACTCATGAGGATCCATTTACCTACCAACCTGGTGAGTCATTTAATTTGGGGCCAGCAATCCGCTCTTGGTTCTCCAGGACAGTGAAGTCCAAATACGATATTGGTTTTGGTGGAAGTTAACACCACCATTCCAGGTGCCTTCCACCACCTTTCTCCAACCATCATGGTCTCTGTTTCAGCACATCCCCTCCCAGTAGTCTTGCAATATATATATTGCAGGACTACTGAGAGGGGATGTATATATATATATATATTCATAATATTATTTACATTCATTGACCTTTTTCACAAGGTCCATTCACATCACACATTCACATTTCTGAGTTTGCCACAATAATTGGCCAGTATAGTTATTTTTACGGACTCGGGGAAACAGGGTGTTACAATTCCCTCCCCCTTAAAGGAACATCATCCTCGATGTTCTATTTATCAACTTGACATGCATGTGCAGATGTAAACAAAATCAGATATGCCCATTTCATGGCATCCTCCATTTCCCATGTAGCTTCATTTGGGCCAAAATGTTTCCACTGCACCTTGACCTGTGCAATGGTTCGGTTCCAGAGAGGGGTTTCCTTTCTGTCCAGTATGCATTAAGGTTCTGGTAGAAATTCTCCCTTCGGTTCCACCTGGATCACAGACCAATCAATTATATGGTTAGCATCATATACATATTTCTTCAATAATGAGACATGGAAAACATTATGTGCTTTGACTGTGGGAGGAAGTGCTAGCCTATAGGCTACAGGTCCCACTCTATCTAGAACCTCAAAGGGTCCACAATACCGAGGTGCCAACTTGGCATAAGCTCCCATTTTCAAAGAACTCTTCCTGGGTCTAACTCTGAGATATACATGATCTCCTGTTTTGAACTCTCTTGGAGTCCTCTTTTGGTCGACATAACTTTTCTGTCGGTTCTGAGCGACCTTCAGGTTTTGTTTTATCTGAGTCACTTGCTGATCCATTTCTTTCAACATGTCAGGTCCAAAATAAATCATGTTTACGGGATTACTCCAGCTGAATAGAGTGTTACATGGTCTACCATAGAGGACTTCGAAGGGACTCATATTTAAGGATGCTTGGTAGCCGTTGTTGTAGGCGAATTCTACCAGTGGCAAGTAGTATTCCCACTTCTTGGGTTGATGCATTACATGAATTCTTAGCATGTATTCAAGTATTTGTTTCACTCTTTCTGTCTGTTCGTCGGTTTGACGGTGATAGGTGGTGCTAAACAACAATTTGGTCTCTAAATCATCCATCAGTGACTTCCAAAAGTTAGAAGTAAATTTCGTGTCTCTGTCGGACACGATCTCTTTCAGCATACCATGGAGTCTGAATATCTCCTTCATGAATACCTGGGCGATGTCTATTGCCTTGCAAGTCGACTTGACGGGGATAAAGTGAGCGGACTTGCTCAATTTATCCACCACTACCATGATGGCATCATTCTGTTTGGTCGAGGTTAGTAATCCGGTGATGAAATCCATGGAGATGGTTTCCCATTTCCATTCTGGGATTGGTAGAGGTTGTAATAATCCTGTTGGGTGTCAGAGTTCTGCTTTAACCTATTGGCACTCTATGCATTTGGCCAAGTACTCGGCTATGTCTTTCTTCATTCCAAGCCAATAGAATTGTTTCCTGGTGGCCGTGATCATATTCTGGTATCCTGGATGACCAGAATAGGGTCTTTTATTTAGTTCATCCAGTCTGAACCTCTTCAAGTCGTCACAATCTGGAATATAAAATCTTCTTCTGTAAGTGAGAAGACCTCCTTCGATCATCTGGTAGCCTTCATATTTTACTCCGACGGGTTCTTTCTGTAGGTACATGGTCACGGTTTGGACGAAGGGATCTATTTCTTATGCATTTCTAACTCTTTCTTTGACATCTGTCTCGTAGGTGCTCACCACTGCTAGGTGAATTGTTTTCATACTTATGCTAATGGCATTAGCCACCCTATTTTCCTTTCCTTTAATGTGTTTGATCTCGAAATCAAACTTGCTAAGGAGGGCCATCCACCTAGCTTGTCTAGCATTGAGCTTTGGTTGCTCAAATAGATATCACAATCCACAGTGATCTGTCATACGTACAAATTTTCTTCCCAGGAGGTAATGCCTCCACATTTTCAAGGCATGCACTATGGCAGCCAGCTCTATATCATGGGTCACATAGTTGACTTCATGCTCGTTCAATTTTCGGGATTCATAGCAGATCACACTTCCTCCCTACATAAGTACTCCTTCGAGCCCTTCCTTACAGGCATCTGTGCACACGAGGAAGTCAGCTTCTGGATCGACAATCTTCAGCACGGGTGCATGGGTCAGTAGATGTTTCATGGTTTGAAATCTTTCTTCACATTTCTGTGTCCACAGGAATTTTGTCCCCTTCTTCTGGAGGACAGTGATTGGACAACCAATCTTGGAGAATCCTTTTATAAATCTCCTATAGTATCTGACTAAACCCATAAAGGATCTGATGTTTGAAACATCCTTTGGGGTAGGCCATTCCATGATAGACCTGATTTTTTCAGGGTCTACCGCTACTCCTTCTTCGGAGAGAACATGGCCTAAGTAATGTATTTTCTTCTGGAAGAATTCACATTTGCTGAATTTTCTATAGAGATGATGTTCTCTTAGCACTTGCAGCACAAGTCTAAGATTCTCTTCATGCTCTTTTCTATTTTTGGAGTAAATTAATATATCGTCAATAAAAACAAGCACAAATTTGTCTAGGAACTTGCTGAGTACATTGTTCATCAAGCACATAAAAATGGCAGGGGCATAGGTCAACCCAAATGGCACTACCACAAACTCATAGTGACCATACCTCGTTCGAAAGGCAGTTTTATGGATGTCTTTACCCTTGATTCAGAATTGATGGTATCCTAACCTCAAATCAATCTTTGAGAAAATAGACGCACCCCCCAATTGATCGAACAAGTCATCGATCCTAGGCAAGGGGTACTTGTTATTTATAGTTACCTTATTGAGTTGCCTATAATCTATACACAGTCTAAGGTTACCATCCTTCTTTTTCACGAACAGGACTGGTGATCCCCATGGAGACACGCTGGGTCGAATATAGCCTTTATCCATCATTTCTTTTAATTGCAACTTGAGTTCAAATAACTTGGGTGTGTTCATCTAGTAGGGTGTCCTAGACACCGACACCGCTCCTGGTGCAAGTTCTATCGAGAAGTCACTGTCCCTTCTCAGAGGTAAACCCGGTACCTCTTTCGAAAACACATCTCTGTATTCTCTCTGGATAGGGTGATCATCAGGGCTTGGTTTGTCACCTTCGATTGTTTTCAACACCTGTATTGCATATAGGGAACATCCCTTTCAACAATACTTTCTCATTTGCAGAGCTGATATTTCTCTCACCAAGACAGGTTTTCAGATCCCTTGAAGGGTTATCTTTTTCCCTTCTTTACTTACACATTCTAATGTTTTATGGTAACAATCCAATCTGGCTTTATGGGCAGCTAGCCAGTCCATACCAATCAACAGATCATACAATCCCAGGGGTAATAATTTAAGGGTTGTTTGGGTGGGTAATTTCCCCAACATCAATTGGCAGGCTGGTATAACCTCTGCTACCCTTCTTTTGGTGCCAACGGCTAACTCTAGCAACCATGGCTTGGTATGTTTTTGTGGCTGTAGTTTACACTTATCAACAACTTTAGGGGCTATATAACTCAAATTTGAACTAGGGTCAATCAAAACAGACACTAGATGGTTGGAAATCATACCTTCTATTTCCACCACTGAAGCTTGGTGGTCAGCTTGGTTATTATCCAAGGCTGCATAAATTTGTGGCACACTCCTGGACACATCATTGGCGGTAGTAGCTTACTGGATGTTATAAATCCTCCGACTATTCTCTTGTTGGTGTGGACAGTCTCTCAATAGATGTTCTTCCCCGCAACCCCAACATTTCAAAGGTTCTCTCTTTAAGTTATCAGTCTTCACGGATATGGGTCCAGAAGTTTTATTTCCGCTCAAGGAGGGAAAATTCTGTTGGTGCATACTCCGGGATGGGAAGCTCATTCTTGGGTTCTTCTTATAGTTCTTAAATCCTGGGGATTTAATCCCCTTTTCTGAAATCTTGAACTATCCTTCTATTTCCATTCTTCGCGAGGTTATGCTCGATGCCCAAACTGTTCATGACAATAGGTTGCCTTTCGAATAGTGCCTTCTAGAGTCTTTGGCTCATCAAATTCAATTCTATTCCGATAGTCCTTAGATAGTCCACTGATGAAGTGTTGCACCTTTGCCTTTTCCGCCTTGATATAGGGTACATACCTCAACAAATCGAGAAATTTGTTGACATATTATTCTATAGTGAGTTGTCCCAGTTTGAGTTCATAAAATTCTTTAGTCTTTTTGTCGAAATATTTTTCCGACAGATACTTCTTCTAGAAGTATTTCTCAAACCGTTCCCAAGATAAGTCCTCTTCGTGAACCCCTTTCACATTCTGAAGGTCTTCCCACCAAATGGAATCCTTTCCATTCAAGTTGAAGGTGGCCACGCGGGCCTTCATATTTTCTGAGAAGTCATGGACTCTGAAATACTTCTTTAGTCCAAGAAGCCAGGCCTCTGCTTCCTCTCCCTTCTTTATTTCACCATCGAAGGAGGGTGGTTTGGATTTTATGAATTCTTCGAATTTTCGACCTTTGGAAGACTTTTTCTTCTTTTGTTTCCTTCGGGAATAGGAATTGGTTCTGCTGCTAGAAGAGCCCTCTGAATCGCCAGCTTCCTTCTCAAAGGAATCATTCGACGCTTGTCCTTTACCTCTGGGGTGGACCTTTTTCGAGGTGATCCTCTCACTGTGGCCACTGATATGACCATGTTTCTAAGTTTCAGATTCATGTTGCATTTGTCTTTGTAGATCGGATAAACTCTGCAGTAAAACTACGTTAATTTCTATTTGCTTTTCTTGTTCTTTCATCATCCTTTCATTGTCAGCCTTGCAGCTTTGTAATTCAACCATGAGACTCCTCACAGTCTCAGCTAGATCGGGAGGGGTCCCTACTTCCCTCCTTTCGTCAGAATCTTTGTCTCTATTGTGGGAGCCCTCTCCCATTTCATGGTGAATCACCATACTATACGTTTGAAATTTCCCGTGGTTAATCTTCCGCGTGTGTGCAAAAGGAAAAATGTTGGTTGTTAGTCAATATTTATATTTATTTATAACCAGTACATAATTCTTATTTTCACATGCACACACACACACTAGGGGTTTTTCATTCTTAACTTCATTTTTTGATTAGGAAGGTTAAGACAAGAGGTTACTCCTTTTAGGATTGTTCCGAATGGAGCTTCTGCGCAACTCATTCATGAGGCCAAGTAGACCAAGTGTTGTAACCATGCTTTGATACCAATTTGAAACACACCCACTACGACATAAATTTTTTTTTTTGCCTTTTCTTGAGGGACAGAATCCCCGAAGTCCTCTGGGGGCCTAGCGCAGGCTAGCTCTTCCCTTTTCCACCTCCATGTGATCATCGATTATGACCACCAGCCAAACAACGAGGCGCCTTTTCGCATTTCATGACTCAACGATATAAGTGAGTCGAGTCTTTCGAATCTGCAAACCCCAAAATGTCGAAATGCCGAAAAGGCTTCGATCAGCAATTATCCCCCTGGGCTATGCCTTGGTCCATATGACCAGTTCTCATAAGACTGCAGTCTTATTCCCTTCGGGACTTATCAATAAGAGAGCCTGACCTCTTGTCAATGGGACTCTCGAATTCCCGATTTTCGATTTCCTGAAATGGCCTTTGTCACATTAGCCCTCCTGGCTATGCCTTGATCCATGTGACCACTCCTCATAAGACCTTCATCCTATTTCTTTCAGGATTTATCAATACGAGAGCCCAACCTCTTGTCAACAGGACTCTCAAATTCCCGATTTCTGAAATCTCGATGGACTCTTCCTTTCAGGATTTTCCCTGAAATCCTGGATTGCTGCCACGTGTCCTCCCTCAGATGGACAGTCCTCGTCATTTCACGATTTCACGACTTGCGACCCCCAGTGACACAAATCCTCTGTCAATTCAAATCTCTGGTATCTGAAATACCGATGGACTCTTGATCTCTGCCATGTGTCCTCCACGAATGGACGGTCCAGATCGTTTCGGGACTTCGCCAGGTGCGACGTCCAAATGCTCACCTTCCTCTTTTATTTCCCGATGTCCAAATCCCCGAAATGGGTGATCTCATGACATGTGTCCTCCCTTAATCAGACGGTCTAGATCTATTTCAGGACTTCCACCATGGAGTGTCCCGATCTCTTGTGCTCAAGACCTCTGAAATCCCAAAGTCCGAATCCTCGAAATGGGTGATCTCACGACACATGTCCTCCCTTAATCAGATGATCCAGATCTATTTTGGGACTTCCACCATGGAGTGTCCCGATCTCTTGTCCTCGAGACCTCCGAAATCCCAAAGTTTGAAATCCCAATACCAACTCCTCTTTCGAGACTTTCGCCTCTGTTCACGAAGGCTTAACCCTCATGCATCTCCTGATAGATCCAATGGCTATTGGGTTTTCTGACTAAGATCTGACGGTTCAGATCTATCCCACACTGTGCACTCTCCTGCTTCTCCCTGGACGTGGAAAACCAACGGTTCAGATCTCTTCCTTTCTACCACAGAGCGCATCGAGGTTTTGGGTACTGGGATTTCGAAACTTGCGAAGACAAGGGTTCTTGCCCTTTGGTTTCTCGGGTGCCAAAACACTGAAATGCCAACCAATAGCCACGTGTCCCTCCGATGGACGGCTGTGACCTTTACCCACAATCAACCATTATGATCTTTTTCAGGATGATCAATGGTCATGATCAAATATCGGCTTTCTCAAACTTATTCACACCTAAAACTATTTCGGGGTTTCGGTGATCAGGATTTCACGACTTGCGATGACCATGGTTCTTGCCCTTTGATTCCCCAAATGCCAAAACATCGAAATGTCAATCGACAACCACGTGCCCTTATAAAAGGATGGTCCAGATACTCCCATAGACCTTGGGGATCTACGGTCCTGATTTCTTCGCTACTCACGAAGATAACAGAAAAGGGTTGAGGCATTTAACGCCCTCGTTTCTTCCTCCAATCTAACAGTCATGACTGACCTTAGACCTTTCAACAGGATCTCGTCCGTCAATCGATACTTATCCACACTTTAAAACTATTTCAGGATTTCGCAAATCGGGGTTTTGGGACTTGCGAGTATGAGAGAGCTCGCACTTGGATACCTCGGGTGTCGAAATGCCGAAATATCAGGATTTTAAGAGGACCATTATTCCTGGTGCAGGATTACTAAGACTTGTGCCTTCAAATCCTTTTTCAAGTTCTTGGTAAGCCTTCCAAGAAGGGTGTCTCTATGGGGAGATCTATCCAGGATATTACCTGAGACAGATAAGTGTATAGATTTCCCAAGAACAGACTTGAAGTCTGAATTAGATCGGTATAAATATATATAGTGATTTATAAAACATAAGCCATACGTAGTCTTTCCATTATAAGCATGCAACCACCATTTCTAGTCAAAACACCACATAGACATTCTTATACTAAAACCATTTATAATTGCACAGACTATGATCATAAATGTCAGAATATACATTTCAAGATGCAAGATGTAAAACACTTATCAGAAATAACACCAGATGTGATTGCAACTGCTGAGAGGGGTGCTCGTTTCCACCCAACCATAGGCTTAGTGACTCCCAATGGATTTACCACTAGACACCCCCGAGCTGAGACCATGATGCTGCGAGACTATGTCTCTGTTTGCCAGTGACCGAGAATGAAGGTTACTCTCCTTCTTCTCTGTTATCACTCACTCTGTATTTTTCCAGAGTTCTCATTTTTCTCTTTCCCTCGCGTCTACCCCCCTGATCGTACACTCTTCCTGCCTTTTCTCCTTTCGGAAAGGTTGCGTGTGGCACGATCTTCCTCGCGGTGGTCAAGTCTGAGGACTCTACGGATGGGCGGTTCACTCCCATCCCTCATTACTCATGAGGAGCCATTTACCTACCAACCTAGTGAGTCATTTAATTTGGGGCCAGCGAGCCGCTCTTAGTTCTCCGGGCCAGTGAAGTCCAAATATGGTATTGGTTTCAGTGGAATTTAACGCCACCATTTCAGGTGCCTTCCACCACCTTTCTCCAACCATCGTGGTCTCTTTTTCAGCACATCCCCTCTCAGCAGTCTTGCAATATATATATATATTTCCATTCACATCACACATTCACATTTCTAAGTTTGCCACAATACTTGGCCAGTATAGTTATTTTTATAGACTGGGGTAAACAGGGTGTTATAAGGTAACACGTTCGGTGTCATGGTAAGTGTCATTTTAATATTTGAATCATTTGAGCATGTTGTAGAGAATCCTTTCTTGATTATAGAACGTTTTCTTGGAATTTATACTTTTTTCTTAGTTTCACCTTGGTGAGTGACATGGTCTCCTAGTAAGTAGGTCACTCTCAAGAAAAGGGTTACTAATGGGTGGTTCTTTGAAGGGTCTTCGAGTTCATTGACCCAAGAAGGGATTGTACCTCATTTCATGGGAAGAAGGGGTTGAAGGCCCAAAGTATTGTAGCTGGAAAAAGATAAGAGAAAAATCATTATCATTCTAGATGCTTTCCCTTGGGTCCTTAGAACAATGAAACACTTATCCAAAATGAATAAAGGACCTGTAAAATAAATAACATAATTAATAAATGTCCCTCTTATTGAGGGGGTGAATTATGGTATCTTTTACTTTCCATTGCACATGGAACTCAATGTATCCTAGATTCAAGTGGCATTGAAGTACTATTTACTTTCCCTTGCATATAATACTCAATGTTCGAACTCTAATAAATTAAATGGAAAAGGGCTTGGAAAAAGGTTGCATTGAAAACGAAGGATGAAACACACCCTCTATAAAGGAACCCATAAATGAGACAATATGAACCTGTGTATGTCAAAGACCCCATAACTAGAAGTCTTACCCCAAAATCCACCTCACACTCACTAAATGACCTAGATAGGATCCTCTTGGGAAACATCCATTGACTTGGGTGTTGTCTTACCCAATCAGGTACCATGACACCCCTCCCATACCTAAATTAGGATTAACTTATAAGGTCTTTGAGCATTTTTTTAATTTAAAAAGGTGGGTTTGTTTCACATGTTTGGGTGGTTCTTGTATTACATATGGCTTACTTGGCATGAATCTTGTGACTTGTGGACCCCCTGAGGACGTATCGATTTGTCTTTGCAGGACCTTGCCTAGTGAATAGGTGTTCATGGGGAGATGAATTTGTTCGAAACTTCATGGGTGATTTGGAGCCCAAGGATGGATGCTAGAATCCACACCTATGGCACCACCTGATGATGGATGTTACACCTTGATGATTAAGGGTGTTTCCTTTGGAGGCACCTGTTGATTACGGTTGGTTGTCATTGATGTCAACCCTTGAAGAAAGACCCGTAGCACAAAGGTTTGGGTAATGGACCCAATAGTGTTTGATGTAAATATGACTCATTATTATTTTTTCATGGTTGATAAGAAGTAAATATGTATTAACTCCAAAGTGGTCCCCTTATGGTGAAAGCCCTCATGGGAAGACACTTTGTGGAGTAAGAGAACCCATGCTTAATTGTGGAATAATGAGATGAAGGAAAGTGAATTTTTCAGGGAAAATATCCTATATGGATAGTTCTTGTCATGCCATTTTCGTTGGTATGTGGAATATCACATAATTCCTCACGGTTAGAGAGTTATGGACATGAGAAGTTGGAGACCCCAGGTTTGGGTAATGGACCCAAGTTTGTTTGATGGGTAACAGTATGATTTATGATATATTTTCAGATAATACTATTCTATATGGATATTACAAGTCATGCCATTTTTAGTGGTATGTAGAACGTCACATAACTCCTCACAGTTTGAGAGTTATGGCCTTACGAAGTTGGAGGACCCTCATATGTCATCTAGAAGCCCCAAAAGGTCAA
>JZKD02S0052179.1:87093-130390 GCA_000966675.3 Picea glauca | reverse complement strand
TGTGCATGTGTGTGATTGTTTATTTATTATTGCTCATTATTGGATAATAATTCTACATTGATATAACATTTGAAGAAAAAGGATTATAATTACGTTATTACTGATTCACCCCCTCCTCTCAGTAATCCAACAGCACCTAGGAATGACTTGTTGGTGAGCTCCCACCTTCTTCCACTTAGAACTTGGCCTTTGGAGGCCTAAAACGTCACCCACCTATCCCATGACGTCACCATTTTAGGGCTAGGCTTTGATGGAGATGATGCTTTGACATAAGAGAGTTATGGCATGGAATTTTGACACATGTGGCATGGTGTGTACCCTTTGGAGGCCCAACGATGTGCTAAACCAATCATGACGTCACACTTTGGAGCTCAACATCACCGTAGAAAGGGATGACATCACCTTTTTAGAATTTGTTTTAAGTAAAAAATGAATTTTGAGTTAAAAAAGGGCATTTTGTGAGGTCGGCCCTCTTATTTTTACATTGACATTATAAAAATTATGTTGCAACATCTCTTATAAATAAGAGATCTTGCCAATTCATTTTGACATAGCTCATATTCCTCTCACACAAAAGGAGAATTCATTTTGACATAGCTCATATTCCTCTCACACAAAAGGAGGATTGAAATTTTCACTATCTTTGGGAAAAATTTGCTCTTTTACTTATGTGTTATCTCTTGGAGGGAAATTTTTGGATGTTTGTTGGCTTATTCTTGGTGAAATTTTCTACAACTAGGGTTTGTGCATGGTTAAATCTTGGTGAAGAAAGTAAAATATACAATTTCATTTCATTTATTGAATTCTTATGGTATGTTTTACTAGTTCAAAATGAAGGTATACTACTTGTTTAAACCCTAGGAGAGGAGCATAAGGTATTTCCTCCTCTCTCTAGAATATTTCATCCATTAATTGTTAAGGAAATATTGTCTAGAGTAAACTCCTAAACACTTTAGGAGTTTGGTTCTAGAAGCTTGTTGCTATTAATTTAAAATAATCTAAGGAAGGAAAATAATTTTCTAGAGTCCAAAAGTGCTTGCACTCTAGCAAATTCATCTCTTAAGGCTTGAAGTTTAATGCCCTAAGGTGCTAGCACCTTAAACTTCACCCCATTTCCTTAGACATTGCTATCATTATTCTCCATGTTATATTTATAGTGTTGTTGTAAATGACTCCATATCCCAAAAGGCACTAGTTTCATTTATCTTGTGAAGGAATTTGACCAAATAAACTCTTAAACTTCATTTTCTAAGGCTTTTACTAACCTTAGCTTAGCTTAATATACTAATTTTGTTGTTGTTGTTGCAAAAAATTGTTACAACCATATAATTTACTTAAGTGTGTTGCATACACTATTCTAACATTAGCCTAACTCACTCAGAAATTGCTTGGAATAGTTGGAATTGGATTTATTGGACAAATGCTAAGTTTTCACTGTCTTTTCTTGCAATTCTGAACTAAATTTCTTGTGGTTGTAACAAAATATTATTTTTTGTTGTAGATTTTTATTTTTCTGCAATGTTTTATTAGCTAGCATATATATTCATTCTCTATTGTCTCTTGAGGTATTACTTTCACACTGGTACTTGGAAATTGCTATATATTTACTATATTTGTTCTTGTTCTAGGAAGGTACCCAAAATATTTCCCTTTGCCTCAATTCCATAGACATAGACCTTTGACTTAGGTAACCAGTGAGAGGGTTCTCCAATATTGGCTATATCACTTGTTATCTCATCCCTTGCAGTTACCGGGGACACCTCCCCTATGGTGGACCTCATCCATCAGTAAAACGTGGGGATTTCCTACTAAGGTGATAGTGGTGGGTTATCCTGTAGTTACACAAGATTTGAACTACTTGTGTTGGGATTTGAACAAGTATAAATCCTACGATAACATTTTGGCACCATTGTTGGGAAGGATTGAGTCATTCTTCTCAATGACACATACTTTGGAAAGTTTTCTCCCAAATCCCTTATCTTACAAAGACTTCCTAGCGACTCCACTGAGGGTGATTCCCTCTCATCCTTTGATAATCCTTGAGTGGTTATATAGAGACTCCAAAAATATCAGGGAGGTACTCTAACCCTCCCAAAACCTACAGAAAAAGGATTCCCCATAACTCTCGTGTAGTAAAATCATTATTTAGTGGGAACCTTCTTGTGAATACAATGGCTAATACTCAAGCTCAAACTCAAACTCAAGCCCAGAATCAAACTCAAAACCAAATTCAAAAGAAATGGGCATCCAATATTTTCAAACCATTAGCTATGTCAACCATCCCAGGATACCCTCGATAGATGCCTGCAAAATATGAGAAATGGTTGCCTAGATTTACTAGTAAAGAGAATATGAGTAATTTATAGGCCTTCTTTCAACTCAACCCTATGAGTGATGATGCCAAAGATTTGGTGATGAATATTTTATCTGCCACTCCTAAACATGTAACTATAAGATGGTATGACAGTCTCACTAATGCTAGCATCAAAACCATGGATCAACTAGAAGAATTTTTTCTTAAGAGATGGAGTGTCAAGGAAGATCCAAACATGTTGTTGACATGACTCAATGAGATCAAGAAATATGAGAATGAGACATGTAGGGCGTTCCACACCAAATTTGAAAGGTTGCTGCAAAAAATACATAAGAGTCATCACCCTGGAAGAGATTACCTCCTCTTTATCTATACCAAGGCATTTTATGGGCAATTTGTGTTCATGCTCAGGGACAAAGGTCCCATGATGATTCAAGAATCTCATGAAATAGCTACAAGAATTGAGGCCAACCTATCTTCATCCAAGGTGGAACCTTTATATGCTCCAAGAACCAAGGTTGATGTTAAACTCAAGGTAGAGTCCACAACGTTGAGACATCCTAGGATATTAGTGACATCTTGGCAAGACTTCAAGAGACTGTGGAAGGCATGGTGAGAAACTATACCTTGATGATGAATACAATTACCAATTTGGAAAGATCACAACAACAAGATCCTAGGCCTCCTTTCAAGGGACAACCTCAAAACAATGGTCATTGAAGTGAGAAAAAGGTGCCTAATACTCTCGGTCCCTCGAGCGTTGTAGATGAAAATCCTTGGTTTTTTCATTGTAGGGATACACATTAGGAGGATGAATGTCCAATGAACAATGAAGACCTTGATCAAGTAAACATTATGAATTATGCTTTCAATGAAGAGCGACAAGTATGTGTTGGCCATCGACCAAGTTTTGAGGAAACATTGGTCAGGTTTGACCACTTTTTGGACTTCGACGCAGTGATCGAGGAAGGAGCACCCAGATGGAGTTGAGATCATGGATATCACTTGTTTTGTGGGCCTTGTGGATCCAACATGGGATTTATTAGGGTTTTGTAACGGGTTATGGGATGTCGACCCATGGGTTTACCCATGAATAGGCCTTTTTGTAAATGTAAAAGTATATAATGTAGAAAAAGGAAATGGGGATGGGGATGTAGTGGCTAAGTGCAAGAGGCAAGTAGTTTGGGTTTCTTATTGCGATAGATTGTGTATGTAAGGCTCTGTGCTTAGTAGAGGAGTTGTCTTTGTGCCTTGACCTGATTTTGGGAAGGTGGATCTGGCGCTTAGTGCACAGATCACCTGTCTGGTGTGAAGCTTGGCTCTACGACTTAGTGCATAGGAGAAGATGAATGTAAGAGATTGAAGACTAATAAAGAAGAAGAATTCGTTGGTGGACATAGCTCCACACTAGGGTGAACCACATATATCCTGTGTTGATGGTTTTCTCTATGCTATGATGTTTATGTTGTGAATCTTCTTAGTGCATTGAATGTTATATATGATAGATAGATCCATGAATTATTAGTGATTTATTTATGTTGGATGTGTTAGATCTAGCTTATGATGCTAAGTGTGATATGTATTATGTCATTATTACTGCGTTGATCTATTGTTAGGGTTTGTTCTGCGATGTGAATGAAGTGGATAAGTGAATGCATATTATCACCTAAGTACTTTGTGAAGTGTTACAATAACGGATCTGTGTCCCAGCTTTGGTTACAAACACTTGAGTCTTGTAACCCTCCTTGGATCTACCTTGGGTGAGACTACATATGCTTCCCAGGTGTTGCCGAAAGGGCAGGTAGTTGGGGTTTTTTTGGTGCGTTGTTGAAGCGTTGAACCCTGGGTCTACCCCTGTGCCAACAAATGGTTCTGTTGTTGGGACCTGAAACTATGATTGTTGGGAACTGAAGTAAAGAAAAGAGAAGCTTTGTGCATAGATATGTTGTTGTAGTATGCAATACTCTACTTGACTTGTGAAACTCTATGCTAAGAAAGAAACCCGATCTGAAGAAACGAGATAAGATATTGAAAGAGGTAAAACTTTGTGCTTTGATAAAGTAAGATAAGTGGAAAATTTTGTTTCAGAAGCATGAATCTAAGTATGTTTGATAGATTCTTTCCTAGTCAGAAAGCTAAGGTACAGTTAGAAGAAAGGGCTGATCTGAATAAATTTGATAAGAATAGAGAAAGATATGTTATTCCTATGCATAGAAATAATTTTTGGACTAACAAGTGGATGCAGGAACCTAGAATTTTTTTTTTCAAATTACAGGTCCAGCGCTGTGATCCTAGTGCGCATTACATGAGAATTTGTGGAAATTACAAGAGAAAGAGAGGATTGACACTATGTTATAACTACAGAAGATCAAGACATCTTGCTAAGGAATGACCTGGTGCAGGTCCTATTTGTCTCTGCTGTAAAATTGTTGGTCATGAAGTTGAGGATTGCCCAAGGATGATTGCTAAAGTAGAACAAATGAACATGATTCAAGAGAATAAGAGTATGTTAGAAGATCAGAAAGAGAAACTATCAGAGGAAGTTCATACTACATTAGTACAGTTAAAGGAAGTAATGGATCATCACAAAAATCATAGTTTACCGGAGATCATGAAGGAAAAACAACACATAGATACAAGAGTAGGAGACTTCGACATAGACTGTGTCTTGAATGAGGAAACACCAGTAAATATTATGCCAGAAGGCACTTGGGAAATTTTGGGACATCCTACTATGGTACCTTCATTGGGAAAGACCAGCTTGTTTAAAGGAAATATGATAACCCTATGTGGAAGAGTTACTAATGTACTTGTTATCATCCATGGAACATCGACATAAGAGGAATTCGAAGTTATTAGGTTTGTTGAGAATAATGCCCCTTTTCCTCTTTTGTTAGGAAAGACTTAGATCGAGAAGGATCAGATCAAAAGGAAAGTAGAAGAAGAAGCTATAGAAAAGAAAAAGCAAGAACTAAGGGATTCCATAGCTAGAAAGATATATCAACTAATATAAGGATGAGAAGTTGAGTCAAAGAAACAGAGGGAAAGAGAATTAGTTATCGAGGTTGAAAGAACACAAGAAGGTTTGAAGGACCTATCCATGCAAGGAGAAAGCATATCTTACCAAGAAGTAGACATATTAACTTTGAACCCATTGGAAGCACATCGGCATTGCGAAGTTACCACTCTAGAAGAAGATAAGAATAAGAATGGAAAGAGGAATCTAGGAACAGTTAGAGAGACTTAGATCACAGGAAAGAAGGCAAGAAGGCTCAGCAAGAAGAAATCCAAGTTATAAAAACCACAGGTAGTTACAGAGAATAAATGGAGGACTTCACAAGAGGCATATTTGCAAAATTTAAACCTAGCCGGAACAACATAACCACACAGAATGGGAATTCTCCCCAGAGAACCTATATGATCGTTAGAGGCACATCGACTGTTAGAATGACGCTCTGGAATGGATATGGAGAACATTTATGGGTGAAGAGACTACGTTTGGGATGTTGAAACTGTGCCATAATGGACAGATTCTCATTAATGGAAGCAGTCCTGCCTGTTGGAAGAATCTGTTACGATGCTTGCTTATTTAACCCATGATCACTGTGTTGGGACCACTTTTTTCCTCTCATGATTATCTGAGAACTGATTGTGTGTCGAACTGAGATTTCAGAACCTAAACCTCGCCATTTATTGTTTACTCCATAAGTCTGCTTGCCTAACCTGACCTGTCTGTTTAAAAGAGAGAATGTTGGGTGAACAGACTGAGCTAGAGAAGTCCTTCGAAGAGGTCCTTAAGAATTTTATGGTTGATAAAGCTATGTCTGAAGGAATACAGGCATCGTCGACCAGGGCACTGTAGACCTCCCCTTCGACCGCACGATGTTTTAGCCATGCTAACCCTGTGATCGAGAATCAAAGTAAGCATCATGACGATCTGGCTAATGCGAAACAGATCCTGTCAATCTTACCGAACTATATCCTGCCTTTGGCTAGCATGGTTAACCGTGATAACATCCTATGAGACTTTGAGTACATTTTTATCACCGTGTACATCCCGAAGTGGATACGCGTAGAAGGAATCCAGTTGGGACAGATCCCATCTCTAAAGAACAATGATTTCAACCTCGATGATAGAAAGAAATACACCATGCTCGCGTCTCATAGACACTTGATGAAGACAACTGGGAAGAAACCTCACATAGCCTCCCAGTCATGGATTAAGGAGTTGGCGCAGTCCATGATATTGAATGTCATGAAGATTCCTCATTTTGGACGACATCAGGAATTTAACGCTTGTGTTAAACTCCTTTTGTTGTGCTATCATGGAGGATACATGTGGCTCGAGAGGTGGATTATTGTGGATCCGGCATTGATCCACTTGATCATAGGACTGGGCATGTAGGGACCTGACTTGCAGTAGTTCTACCCAGGGAATGCCTCAAATCGCTCCCTGGCACAGTGCATGAAGGAGGAATACGATGAAGTTGAGAAGGGGAAGTGAGGCTACAAGGTAGTCTCTATCCAAGATGGTGCAATGCACCTCGCTTGCCAACTTATAGCTAGCAATCCTGTAAGAAATAATCGCTCCACGCAGGTCACCGGGTTCATGGTGGACCTCGCAGGCAAATGCGTGGAGGGGATGTAGATGAACTGGGCTAGTTACCTCATCAACAAGCTTGAGAAAGACTGTCGCAAAGTAGAGGATCAGGGATACGAGTTCCACTTCAGCTGACTACTCATGCTAATTGCATTTGTCACTTGGAAAATGTTGGAAGGAGTTGCCTTCATGGAGATCGAACTGTCGGAACCGTTGGTCGTGAGGTTCTCAACCTTATGGTACACAAATGATATGTCAAGGAAATGGCAATCGAACGTAGTGTTCCACGCCTACTATCAGCAACTAAAGGTTTCCATTGAGTCGTTCCTGCAGATGACTCCATGCACTTTGCACCAGTTAAGACCAATCGCTAAGTTCTGCGCAGATCGATATTTCATATATTTTACTCCGCACAGGGATGAGAGTAAAGAAAAATTGCAGTCCTATTACAAGATGACCGACGAAGACATGGAGGAGATCACCAAGGAATGGCTAGCGAAGTTCCTTGTACTAGTTGTAGACGCAAAACTCTTTGACGTTGAAATTATAGGAATCCCCTTGGTCACCCGGGCCGAGCATGTCGGATAGGCCAGTGCAAAGAAGAAGAAGAAAAAGGAGGAAGTCCAAGACATAGATACTGGTGAGAAGGACAACGCCTCATAGGAAAATGGATCTAGCTCACCCGCAGGAGGAGGAGAAGACGAAGTAAATCAAGAAGTAGGAGGGGAAGAAGGAGAAAAACAAGGAGAAGGCGAAGATACATCGCCGAAGGATCCCCCTACCGAGACAGAGACACCAAAGAAGAGGAAGGTTTCTCCACAGAAACCCTCGGCAAGAAAGAAGACTCGTGCCAGTAAACCCCAGCTAGAGGCTACGCTCACAGAAGATGATATTGGCCTAGTCCATGGAGCGATGGAGGACGTGTCTAAAGATCTCTTACAGAGTATGGAGCAAACAAGGAAGATATGTATGAGAAGTTCAAGAAGGAGCTGAAGGAGATACAAGAAGCTATTCGCTCGGTCTGAGTTGGGTTATGAGACAACCCAACTTTGAAAACTTGTAGATTCAACAGAGGCTCAACTTCAGCGAATCCAAGAGGAGAAGGAAAAGGTTGTAGAAGCCCTGAAGAAAAAAAGAGAGGATATCTTGGAGAAACTACGAGTTGTGCGGTACTATGCAACCACTTATGAGAACGAGAGGGATGATTTTTGGACAATGCTCGAGGAAGACAAATCAAAGATACATAGTAAAAAGGATCAAATGCTCACAAAGCAGACCGCAGTTAGAGAAGTGGTGGGCATAGCACTTCGCTTTGTGCCAGGCTTGGCATAGGAGGAATATGAGGAAATTGAGGCTCAAGTAAGGAAGCTCGTTGAGGCCATCTAGCAGCTTCAAGCAAGGGTAATAGAGTTGGAGATTCAAGCAGTACCAAGCACTCCGTAGGAAGTATGCAACCAAAGGGAGGAAGCTTCTAAGAGCGCAGTTGGAAGGATCAGAGCCCTCACCTTAGAATTCAAGAAGTTGAGCAATAGAAGCACACAGACCTACAAATTCTTCACAGAAGATCCATAGCTTAGAAATTTATAAGCGCAGCTACAAGAGGTGCAACAGTAGGCACTGACAGGTCAAGTGCACATGAAGTCACTCACTGCAGTCGAGAGAATGAAGAGATCACAAGAACAGTGTGTGGCCTAGAAGTGGATTATTTCCATCCAAGGCAGATTGATGGAAGTTACACAGAGGCTACAACCAGTGCAGGAGGAAGCCTACGCGGTGTTTGAAGAGATCGAAGGACAAGGCTTGCAACTGGACCAAGTAGTTGTGATAGTGGAACAATGCCTGGAAGGGCCTGTTATGGAGAAAATGATCCAGGAGTTCATTGGGAAGAAGGCTCAAGCAAAGTAGCAAGTTGAGGCATCTCGAGCTAAGCTCGAGGCATTTGAAGCAGCACTGCCCAAATCTAAGTGACTCAGGACGAGTCACAGGTGAGTGTTGGGGGCCTGTTGGTCCTCGACCAAGTTTTGAGGAAACATTGGTCAGGTTTGAACACTTTTTGGACTTCGACGCAGTGATCGAGGAAGGAGCGCCCAGGCGAAGTTGAGATCACAGATATCACTTGTTTTGTGGGCCTTATGGACCCAACATGGGGTTCATTAGGGTTTTGTAATGGGTTATGGGATGTCGGCCCATGGGTTTACCCATGATTAAGACTTTTTGTAAATGTAAAAGTGTATAATGTAGAAAAAGGGAATGGGGATGGGGATGTAGTGGCTAAGTGCAAGAGGCAAGTAGTTATGGTTTGCTTAGTGTGATAGACTATGTATGTAAGGCTTTGTGCTTAGTAGAGGAGTTGGCTCTGTGCCTTGACCTGATTTTGGGAAGGTGGATCTGGCGCTTAGTGCACAGATCACATGTCTGGTGCGAATCTTGGCTCTGTGGCTTAGTGCATATGAGCAGATGAATGTAAGAGATTGAATACTAATAAAGAAGAATAAGTCATTGGTGGATGTAGCCCCACACTAGGGTGAACCACGTATATCTTGTGTTGATGGTTTTCTTTATGCTATGATGTTTATGTTGTGAATCTGCTTAGTGCATTGAATGTTATATATAATAGATAGATCCATGAATTCTTAGTGATTTATTTATGTTGAATGTGCTAGATCTAACATATGATGCTAAGTGTGATATGTATTATGTCATTATTACTGTGTTGATCTATTGTTAGGGTTTTTTCTACGATGTGAATGAAGTGGATAAGTTAATGCATGTTATCTCATAAGTACTTTGCGAAGTGTTACAATCACGGATTTGTGTCCCAACTTTGGTTACAGACACTTGAGTCCTATAATCCCCCCTGCATCTACTTTGCAGGTGTTGCTGAAAGGGCTGGTAGTTAGGGTTTTGTTGGTGCATTTTTGAAGCATTGAACCCTGGGTCTGCCCCTATGCCAACAGTATGTCTTAATATCACACTCAAGCAGTGTGAAGAAGGCATAAAAGAAGCATCCAGGAGGGATAGGATGGAAGTTATAACAAATTTATATAATGAGTCTAGGGAGAAGCTAAAGAGGCAAGAGTTACAAGTCTATATAAGACAAAGGAAAGTGCCTTAAGCCCCTCTCTTTGACCCCAATATTGCTCAAAAAAAACTTCCACCTCCATCAGTGAGTAGGCTTCTACCCAATCCTATTTTTCCAAAAACTGACAATGTTGACTTGAATTTTGACTTGGAAAATGTCTTTGAAAAGATCAATGTAACAGTACCTTTGACAGAAATCATTAAGATCCCTTTCATGAAAAGAAGGTTTGAGAAGTTCTTCAAGGTGTAGAATGATCCGATAGACCCTCCTATAATGTTGCAAGCATGTCATTTCGGGGTACAATATGATGATCATCCACCATTCTTTATGTCATTGCAATCAAATAAAAAACGCTTAAAAAATTGCATGCTTGACTCAGGGGCAGGTGTGAATATGATGTCACTGAAGGTAATAAAACATTTGGGTTTGAAAACCACTAGGCCTTACAGGAATGTATGTGAGTTCAAATCCAGGGCTATTCCCACTCATGGTGTGATAGAAAATGTGAAGGTCCACCTTTCCTGATATCCTAAGATAGTTATCTCAATGGACATTGTGGTGGTGGATGTCCCTAATGTATGGAGCATGCTCTTGTCTAGGAATTTTGTTGTGACATTGGCTAACACGTTGCAGATGGACCTGAGTAATATCAATATACCTATGGATGATGGTATTTATGTTGGCCTACCCAATATAACTATGGCCAAGGATCACATTGAATAAATTGATATTGATTCATAGATAGAAGAAATAATTGAGCCAACCAAGGAACCTCTTCCAAGTTTTTGTCCATATGACTTACCTTCACTAAGGAAGAATATTTCGATGTCGTGTAATGGAAAAAGAAGGAAGAGTACCAACAATTGCTAGACATGTATAAGGACAATAAAATTGTCTCTATCAAAGTATTGAATAAAGAAGACAAAGATTTATTGGTTATACCAAGCCAAGATGATGTCCTTACTAGAGAAATACAAGAAGCATTTGATCCCAAAGGAGGGGATTACAAGAAAGAATATTTGGTTTTGGAGTGGGATGTAAAAACGGGCCAACCCAGTTCCCATAAGGATTCTAAGAAGTTTTGGCTGGGTCCATTTAAGGTTAGAGGGAATTATGTTGATGATTGATGTGCCCATTACCAATTAGTGGCCATCTCCTCAAACCCCATTGTGGGGAAGAGACTTAACTTCTAGGTCTAGCATAGGTAGGTATGTTAGGGTAGGCATCTGCATCTTGCATGTCATGGTAGTATTGTTTGCATTTAGCTTAGCTTAATTTGCATGCATGATGACGATTTACATATTTTCTCTTCTTGCATATTTCTTCATTGCTATGTCATACTTGTATGTTTGCATGATCATATTGATATGTTAGAATAAAAATATTGGAAATTTTTCTTTTTAACATTTGCTTTGAATTTTGATTTTTGTCCCATAAGAATAAGGGGTGATAGCACCACCCTCGATGCTCTAATGATTTTTCTTGAGTGTGTAGGCACAATTCATACCATATATGTCGAGGTTATCATGCACTCTATGGTGAGCACATGTCCCCAAGTAGGATCCTGATGTTATCACCCCCCAACCTAGGGGTAACTAAGGATATCATGTCTCAAGACCCATAGGTGGCAGACATGGAGTACCAAGATCTAAACTATCCAACAAATCTCAGAGGCCCCCTCTTTTTCATGAGTTCCTCATCGTTCATTACCAACAATAGAGTAACATCCACACATCAGCTGGGTCCCAAAAGGAAACAAGTCTTGCTCCATGAGGTAGAAATTCCAGTGTCATCGTAAGTGTCATTTTAATATTTGAAGCATTTGAGCATGTTGCAGAGAATCCTTTCTTGATTATAGAACATTTTATTGGAATTTATACCTTTTCCTAGTTTCACCTTGGTGAGTGACATGGTCTCCTAGTAAGTAGGTCACTCTCAGGAAAAGGGTTGCTACTGGGTGGTTCTTTGAAGGGTCATTGTACCATTCATGTCCATACTTACCACCTTCCATTATTCTACCCTTCAATTCCCTTATCTTTTGGGTCTTTGGGTTCATTTACCCAAGAATGGATTGTACCTCATTTCATGGGAAGAAGCGGTTGAAGGCCCAAATGAATTGTAGATGGCAAAAAATAAAATCCATATCATTGTACTTCTAGATGCTTTCCCTTCGGTCCTCAGAACAATGAAATGCTTCTCCAAAAAGAATGAAGGACTTGTAAAATAAATTACATAATTAATAAATGTCTCTCTTGTCAAGGAGGTGCATTGCAGTGTCTTTTACTTTCCATTGCACATGGAACTCAATGTATCCTAGCTTCAAGTGGCATTGTGGTACTCTTTATTTTCCCTTACATATAGTACTCAATGTTCAAAATATAATAAATTAAATGGCAAAGGGATTGGAAAAAGTTAGCGATGAAAATTAAGGATGCAAAACACCCTCTACAAAGGCACCCATAAATGAGAAAATATGAACTCTTGTATGTCTAGGACCCCATACCTAGAAGTCTTACCCCAAAATCCACCTCACACTCACTACATTCCCTAGATAGGATCCTCTTATGAAACATCCCTTGACTTAGGTGTTGGCTTACCCAATACAACACCATGACACTCCTACCATACCTAAAGTAGGAAAAACTTATAAGGTCTTTGAGCATTTGTTTAATTTGAAAAGGGGGGTTTGATGCACATGTTAAGGTGGTTCTTGTATTAGATATGGCTTACTTGGCATGATTCTTGTGACTTGTGGACTCTTGTAGGGTGTATATTTTTGTCTTTGTAGGACCTTACCCGATGAACATGTATTCATGGGGAGATGACTTCGTACAGACTTTCATGAGGGCTTTGAAGCCCAGGGATGGATGTTAGACGCCACGTTTGGGGAACAACCTGATGATGGACATTACACCTTGATGATTGAGGGAGTTTCCTTTGGAGACACCTGGGCATGACTTGTTGGTAATCTCCCACCTTCTTCCACTTGGACGTTGGCCTTTGGATGCCTAAAACATCACCCACCTAGCCCATGGTGTCACCATTTTAGCGTTATGGTTTGATGGAGATGATGCTTTGACGAAAGAGGGTTATGGCATGGCATTTTGACACATGTGGCATGGTTTGTAGCCTTTAGAGGCCCAACGCTCTATTAATCCAGTCTCATATGACATCACATTTTGGAGCTCAACATCACCCTAGAAAGGGATGATGTCACCTTTTTAGAATTTGTTTTATGTAAAAAATGAATTTTAAGTTAAAGAAGGGAATTTTGTGAGGTTGACCCTCTTATTTTTACATTGACATTTTAAAAATTATGTTGCAAGGTCTTGTATAAATAAGAGACCTTGCCAATTCATTTTTACATAACTCATATTTATCTCACACAAGAGGAGGACTGAAATTTTTGCTATCTTTGAGCAACATTGACTCTTTTACTCATGCATTATCTCTTGGAGGGAAACGTTTGGATGTTTCATGGATTATTCTTAGTGAAATTTTCTGCAACTAGGGTTTGTACATGATTATCTCGGTGAAGTAAAATCTTCAATTTCATTTCATTTATTGAATTCTTATGGTATGTTTTACTTGTTCATATTGAAGGTATATTATTTGTTTAAACCCTAGGAGAGGAGCATAAGGTGTTTCCTACTCTCTCTAGAACATTTCATCCATTAATTGTTAAGGAAATCTTGTCTAGGGTAAACTCTTAAAATCCTTAAAGTGTTAGCACTTTAAGAGTTTGGTTCTAGAAGCTTGTTGCTATTAATTTAAAAGAATCTAAGGAAGGAAAAGAATTTGCTAGAGCCCAAAAATGCTTGCACTCTATAAAATTCATCTCTTAAGGCTTGAAGTTTAAGGCCCTAAGATGCTAGCACCTTAAACTTCACCCCATTTCCTTAGACATTGCCACCATTATTCTTCAAGTTATATTTATAGTGTTGTTGTAAATGACTCCATATCCCAAAAGACACTAGTTCCATAGCTCTTGTGAAGGAATTTGATCAAACAAACTCTTAAACTTCATTATCTAATGCTTTTACTAACCTGTTCTAACCCTAGATTAGCTTAATCTACTAATTTTTTGGTTGTTGTTGCAAAACATTGGTACAACAATCTAATTTACTTAAGTTTGTTGCATACACTAGTCTAACATTAACCTAACTCACTCATAAATTGCTTGGAATAGTTGGAATTTGATCTATTGGACGAATGTTAAGTTTTCACTTTCTTTTCTTGCAATTATGAACTAAATTTCTTGTGGTTGTTACAAAATATTATTTTTTGTTGTAGACTATTAGTTTGCTGCAATTTTGTATTAGCTAGCATATATTTCCATTGTCTATTGTCTCTTGAGGTATTACTATCACACTAGTACTTGGAAACTAATATATATATATTCTATATTTTTTCTTGTTCCATGCAGGTACCCAAAATCTTACCTACTTGTGTTGGGATTTGAACAAGTACAAATCCCGCGATAAAAATACCTAGTTACACAAGATTTGACCTACTTGTGTTGGGATTTGAACAAGTAAAAATCCCGTGATAACAGTCCCTACAGACATTTATAAAGATAAGTTTAAGGTTTCCTCTCGATTGGGTTTCCATGTTAAACTTTGTGCATTGTGATTTGAGTTTATATATGATTATTGTTTCTCAGCTAATGAATGATTGATGAATGGTTAAATAAAGTGAAAAGTATCGTATACTGATTCAAACCTCCCCCCTTAGTATAAACATAAGTTCAACAAGTTGGTTGTTGAAAGAGGTGTATAGAAGGTTGGTGTCAGAACATTGGAGACCATTTAATCCTTAGTTAAAGTATTCAACATCTTCTCGGTTTATATCTAATTTAAAGTTGATTAAAAAGTTAATTGTTGAATGGGATTGTCAAAAAATGGTTAAGATTTGTGCAGAGCTATTAGACATTGAAGATAAGATTGGTAGGTTGTTTCATAACAATGCGACAAGGTTTTTTAGTTAAGAATTAGAGCACAAGCAAGACAAGACAATAATTGGTGGAACATGATTTATGCCAATCTCTTACACATTTATTGATCTCATGATATGAATTTATAATCCATGAATTGGACCACTTCTAGATCTATATCTCATTAACAACTCATCAATGGATAATGGCAACACCTCATCAATAGATAAAGATTACAACCCATAAGTAGGTGGTCTCGAAGTTTGTAATTGTCTAGAGAATCACAGTCTAACATTCCCCCCCTCAATCATAAGTTTGAATAATTATATCAATAAGGAAACAATAACTGGTATCATCTTTAGTATTCAATATGAAACTTTTGAAGTGAGCTTTGATGAAGATATTCTTGGAAAACCGTCAATATATGGATGTTAAATAATTCATTTGAAAGAGAATAACTGCCATGTATGAACATTCCCATTATGTTGATTAACATCCCAATAGTTGATTGATTTGAGGAGACCAGTTGTTATGCTAGAATTCCCAAATGTTGATTGATTTTTATGACTAATAGTACTTCAAATCTTGAAGCTTGACTATCATCATTGATATCTAATATTCCCCCCTGTCAAGTGCAAGATGAGAAGTTTGTTGAAGTTGGTTGAAGGGATCCAAGCTTGTGATTTGGATTCTTATGTTCTTCAACAATTCATGTTTGAAGGGATCCAAGCTGGGTCTTTGGATTCTTTTGTTCTTCAATGATTCGTTCTCGAAGGGATCCAAGCTTTAGCTTTGGATTCTTTATGTGGTGGTTTTGTTGGTTGAACACTAACAATCTTTCATTGATACTTGAACAATGTGGTGGTTTTGGATGACCACTAACCAATTTGATTTGAATAATGTGGCGGTTTTGGTTTACCACTAAGCATCCTCACTCCCCCCTTAAAGATGTAAGAAAGTATCATTTTCATCAACATGCTTCCCCTATTGAGGTGTGGAGAGTATCATCTTTGGTTCATGTTTTAATTTTATAGAACATATAGAATTTGACTCATATCATGCCCAAAATCATTTGGAATAGTTATTTGAAAGATTTTTTCTTTTGTCATTAGTTGTGGATTTACCTTTGTCTTGACTAGACAATAAGACTTATGCATCTTCTTTACTTGTTAATTCCATCTCCATGAATTTATCCATCTATAATGAATTGTTTTCTTAATATTCCTCTTCTTTCGACACTTTTCAGAGAGGTGATTTGTCTTTCCACAATGAAGACAAGGATGTAGATAAAAACATTTTGTCTTTATATGCCCAATTATTTCACAATGTTGGCACTTATTATCAAGATTCTTCACTTCTTTAAGAAATCATGCTCTCACAAACTGAATTATTTTGGAGTAATATGTGATATGAAAGTTGTTTCATTGGTCATATCCTAAGCCATGTCGATATTTTTTGAACAACAATTCTTCCCAAGGTCTAACAACCATCTTGGAAAGATCATTTTGTGAATCTTGACTTTGTTCTTTTGTATCTTGGAATTTACTTTTGCTACTACTGCTACTATCATTTTGTGCTTCTTCTTAGGACTCATCTTTGATAAATATTTCCTCTATCAATTGAATGGAAGATTCCATATATTCTATGTCTTTTGTATCAATCATCAAGTCTTCTATATCACAATTAGCATCAACCATATGTATTATGTCTTTTGTGTCACAAGTCACATCAACCTTTTGCATTATCTCATTTGTTTCACATGTTGCATCAAAATTTTGGATAACATTCTTTGTATCGCATGTTGCATCAATCTTTTCTATTAGATATTTCATGTCATAACTTGCATTTACCTTTTGGATAAGATCATTTGTTGACTATATTGTATCAACAATGTGATCAATTATGTTTTTCTTTTGAATTAATGTCCACTTAAGTGTTTTAATTCGATTTTGCAATTCATGGTTGGATGCTTGCAATTCCTTGATTTACTGAGAAGCGTTTTGTAAACGTTTTCTTGGTTTACCCATTTGTTATTATTTTCTCCCTCACTTATACTCGCTCGCTCGCTTGCACTTGTTTCTTTTATATTGTGCCTGCTTGATTTGATGTCACCTAAGTGTGTCAGGTACTATCGGTCATGCACCCTAAAGTGTGATTACAATGATTGACTTTGATGACTCACTCAATATTTGGGTGTCGGTTTCAACCGAGAATGCACTCGTCAATTACAATACATTTCAACTTAAGTTTGATTTCACACTTGTCTTTGAAAGGGTTTTGTAACTTTCCCCTTTGTACAATTCAACACTTGGATTCAATGATTTATCCTTCAATTTTTTTTCAATTCAATGATCAATTTAAGCCTTCAAAAGACTATTGTCTATGATATTTTGACAATGCTCCAAGCAACTTTTGTCCTTTTTCTTACATGAGATTACATGTCGTGAATGATCAATTTGATTTTAGCACCTTGTTACTCCATGCGTGTTGTGTATTATTTGCAATTAAGTGCCAAAACTAGACATTAAATGGAGTATCACATATCCAAAATTGTACACAATGACAAATGTTCTTAACCCCCCTATTATGTTTTCAGATTATTCTGTTTTCGGAATAGGTCTAGGACAAGGGAAACACCAAAAAAATAATATTTTATTCAATATTTTTCCTTACAAAAGATATTAGATTAACCATTATTCTTTTTACTCTTTTCCAAAATACCTCTTTCGCTTCTCCTCTCAAGGAGTTCTTCACGCTCCTTCTACAAAACCTTCAAAATCTTTAATGGTAATATGATACCAACCCAATAGAAATGAACACAAGCTTGAACTAATACTATCTCCCAAGGTTTCCCATTAGTTTTCACTTGAAATCTATTATTTGTCCCACCAAAACACAAAACCACCTACTTTTAACCACTCATACACAGTTACAATTCTCCATTGTTGAAGATCCTTATCTCTTAGTCTTTTGCAACTTCAATTTTTTAATATAAAAGGAGAGTATTTTCCTTCTTTATCCATATGCTATAGAAAACTTGTCAAATTACCTTGTTTTTCTCTCGAATTATGGCTACTCCAGTTGGCATTTTTTTTACAAGCGCTGCAAACCTTCATGACCGTGGACTATGAATTCAAATCTGGAATAGAAAACACGGTGTTTGGAACGTGATTGGTAGTGGGTGCTCTGCTCATGGGAACTCCTCCATCAACAATTGTCCTCCAATCTGCTCGTGCACAAAATATTTGGAGCAGTAGTGTTAGAAAGTTCTTTTACGTTCTGCTGAACTCCTTTAACTGCAAACGACCTCACTTCTAATTTTTTTAGTCATAAATCCTGAATTATCTGACTCTTCATGAGAACCAAAAGCCAATGCTTGCTCTCAACTGATCTGTCACCGGCCTGCAAATGATCAGGTCTGTGGTTCAATTTGTGGCAATTACCAAATTCTCAGCTATAGATCTTCATTCTCACTCTTCTGTTGATCAGAAGCTGCAGAAAAAATCAGAGATTTTGACTTTCAGCATTGAATCGTTGGACTAAATGGAGATGATGGGCACCAAAAATTTCCTCACAAGTTGGTGGTAATCAGTTGAGATTTTGCTGGAAGACTTTGTTGTGTGTTCCACACAACTCACCCAATTGCAGATCTAAATTGCTGAAATGTATTGTTGGAGCGTTTTGTACAACAATGTCCGTGTTGTGGATCAGATCTAATTTTCAATAGATCTACACAGATCTATGATAAAGATCTAAAAATATATATATTCTTCAACGTTATCCTTCACCATGATATCTCAAAATATAATTTTTCAAAATACATAAGAAAACAATGGCCAATTGATCAACAAGAGATCAAAATAATTATAACCTGTAGGCAAGGTGGCTTCTTAGCATAATTGCTGGCTCATTTTTCTTGATGCACAACTGGGCACTATCATTTCATGCTCTGTATTATAAAGATTAAACATCTCGTGGATGACTACCATGGAGGGGTTACCAAGGCATTTAAGACTAAAGGTTCTGATACCATGTTAGAGCACAAGTAAGAAAAAGGCTTCATGCCAATCCCTTGCAAATGTATTCATCTCATGATATGGATTTATAGTATATGGATTGGACCATTTCTAGATCTATATCTCATTATATGAATTTATAGTACATGGATTGGACCATTTCTAGATCTATATCTCATTGACAATTCATCAATGGATAATAACAGCACCTCATCAATAGATAAGGATTACAACTCATAAGTAGGTAGTCTCGGACTTTGTGATTGTCTAGAGACTCATAGTCTAACATTTTTTCTGATGAAAAATAGGTCGATCTTAGTATTTTGGTAGAGCGTAAGGCCCGGATTTTTTCTATGTAGGAGTCAACTCGGTGATTGCAGAGTCAGGGGATTTGGATTGAAGAGGGAGATAATAATACCAAATTCTTCCATAAATTCACAACACACAAGAAAGTTATTGATGGGTGTTCTATATGCACTAAATCCCTCAATTAAATTGTCAACCCGGGTTAAGTAAACTTAGAGTTGTAGCACTGTATGTGCCAAGGCATAAAAGCTATAGGAAGTATTGTCTATCTAAGGAGATGATCTATCTAAGGGTTAATCTACTTAAGCAATGACTCTTTCATTTTTAACAAACCCTATTAATGAACTTGAACTATTTACCCTAAGCAGCTTCAAACAATTGATCGATGGATTATTCCTAAAGAAGAAAATCAAACCCTACTTTGGACAAGTTGACCTATTCAATTTAATGAGCAACATCAAGTAAATTACTTTGATCTTTAATCTTTAAGCAATCAAACAACTAACCTATCAAAACTATTCAACAAGTAAACTCTATTCTTAAAGCAAGCTCATAATCATTACTATTTTGCAAAGGAGAAATCTTAACCTACTTAATCAAAAGCATCATGAATGTATTCAGAAATTAATCAAAACTATTCTTAATTTGCAATCACAGTAAATTCAAAGATGATGATTATGTCTTCGGTGCTTAATAACATCACGATGGCATTTGATTATTAATGATATCTCAAGAGGGATTAATTCAATGTTTACTTCTACAAAGAAATGAAAAGTATGAATCAAGCAATCTAACAAAAGCTTTGTTATCATAAATATCATGAAAATCCATGTGATCTCTAAATCTCATGCATCAATCATCGATGATTAAAAACACTCTGATACTAATTTAAACGCGCTCTTATGCTAACTCAAGTAAATTTACAAGATTATAAATTTATGACTAAAAAGCTTAATTCAAATTCAAACTTCTAATTAAAATCACAACTCAAATCTAAAACTGAGATTTCATAAATTAAATTGAGTTAATCATATCATTAAAATTCAAGTACCAAACTAGCATGCTTGTAAAAACATAATCCAAAATCTACTTTTATCTTAGCATACTAAAAAAAGATTGATAAACAAAATATATCTATGAAAGCATAACTTAAACTGAGAATTAAATCAACTAATAAAACTTGCAATTATTTATCTATTGAAATTTGCAAAAGAAACTTTGTCTAAATTAATCCTTTGTTCTAAATGCTACTATGTTTTAACTTGTAGAAATCAATTTAACACTTTAGCACACCATCTAAGTTAGTATTTTGCAAGCCATTCACTAAAAAATAAAAGACACAGCATAACAAATAACTATCTCCTACAAGCAACCTGCAAAAGAGGAATTAGACAATTAAATTATAAACAACAAACACAGTATTTAAAACTACAAAATACATATAACAGAGAAATGAATTGAATGATAACTACACAAATGAAACACATGATCTATCTATCTAAGTATTCACCCAGACCACTGGTGGCCCCCCCAGTAGGTCGTGGCTACTCCTCAACAACAAATCACAAGCTCAAATCAACACGATTCTGTCATTAACTTAAAAAACGCAGTTTGAACATAAGTTTGCAGAGATGTCTCAATTACACAATGAAATGTATTCTTAAAATTATGTGTTGTGGTCTAGCCACTATTGGTGGTATTTATAATGATTACAGTTTGAGAGGTCGACCTCCTCTAAAAATGGTAACTTCCATTAAATGCGCTCTAACAACCTTGGCTTTTAAAAACTGAATGAGCCACTCAACGATTAACATAACTGCCTAATATGAGATGTCAGGGGCACCAAACTCAGGTCATTGATTCGCCCATCACATGCTGCTAATACGCCAATCACCAACTCGCCTGCGCTCCAAGTGTTGGATCGCGTGTCGGATAGAGTGTCGGATCACGTGTCGGATGGGGTGTTGGATGAAGTGTCGAACAAGCTACTAGATGGAGGATCGTACTGTGAATTTTCCCTGTTACACACAGATCACACATTAGATCCTCATAAACATCAAATCGAACTGAATTTAACTCAAAACCATTGCAAAACATTGATTGCACATACTTGTTATAACTCCATGATGAATTGATACAAAATCCTTTCAAAACTTCTTCAAAATGGTCAATAACATGTATAATACCGGTGCAAAAAGGATTCAATCATCACCAAAAAACAATCAAAATACAATTCGAACATTACCCCCACGTCTAAGGATTTGCAGGTCCCGCTGCAAATAAAAATGAATTACCCAATATGACTAGACTTGTTGAGGAGGGGATGAATTAGCTTTAGAAGCTTCTTGTCCTGAAGACTTTGTCTTGGCCCTCTTCTGTTGTTTCAATTATGCATGGAGGCTACGATTGTCATTGGTCATTTGATCAACCAATTGTTGGAGGTAATTCAATTTTGTTTGTAATACTGCATTATCATGGTGGAGATGCCTATCCATGGTCTTTCGCTCCTCCAACTGTTGCAGCAACTGAACATTTTCTTGTTGTAATTTATCAATGATGGGAGTATGATCAGATGTCTCAGAGGAGGGATTAGATCCCTTGATGGATGTAGACAGTCTATCAACTTTGGGATCTGGTGTAGGCATTTGTGAGGTAGGAGTAACAGAGGGTTTATGAGAGGGAATGGGTTCAGATTTTACTTCTCTATCAAGCTCCAACTCTTCTGCAGAAACTTCCCTAAGTTTTTTATGGGGGCTTTCAAGATCGGAAGATACTTGGATTGGCTTTGAAGTGCTTGGGGGTTTTACATTAGGCTTCCCACTTGCATGCCAGGTACTTTTTCGAAAAGATCCTCCTTTGAATCGATTAGATCCTCTTCTATTTATAGGGACTACAGGGAAATCTTGTTGAATTGCCTCTTGTAACTTCTTGGGTTGAGGATCAATAGATGTTGAGGACATTGGAGAATTATCAATATGATTTTTAGTTTTCTTTCCTGATGAGGATATAGGGGTATCAACAAGTTTCTTGGTCTTTTGTTTAGGCAGAGAGATAGCTTGAGTAGGAGGGTTTGGAGTCTTCGGAGAATGAGGTTTGGATGGAGTAACAGCCCCTAAATCAAGTGATTTCTTGTTGGTATTGATTGTGAGATGGGGGTTTGAAAATTGATAGATGAATTTATCCCATGTCTTCCCCTGTTTTTTCAACTCAGTTATGACAAGCAATTTGATGAGTTTGTGGTGGAATAGATTGTTATGAGGATTGGCCACATTTTTTCGTACTTGGGAAGACATCTTCTCAATACTTTTCAAGAAGTAAAAAGGACAATTCAAGGGCTTGTTAAATTGGAAATGAGCTAACAGACGAAAATGGGAAGCTTTAAAAACAAAGCATCTACCTTCATAAGTGATAATTTTGGTGATGACAATGAGGGGGTTAATCATCTCATCTCTAATCCATTCTTTGGAGTAGCCCTTAGCTCCATAAACATTATAAAACTCAGGCTTGAAAACTCTGTTGTAGCTTGGCCGTGGAAATTAGTGGTGTTTGAACCAGCGATCTCCAACCCTTGGTAGCTTCGTGGCTGAGGAAATCGACTCCTCAGAGACCAAGAAGGCCAGAGACCCCATGTGTTCCATCCTCCCATCGAATCCGAGGGAAAATTGCAGTGAAACGCCATCATCGTGGCCCTGCAAATAGGCCAAGAACGATCCCCACCCTACGCGAAGGAAGACCTCCCTACACTCTGCAAATTCGAGGATGGATAAGAGGTTGGCATAGGAGGAAGGTTTGTATCGTTTGGGCATTGTTACAATGCAGAGGATGAGAAGAGGAGCAGAATTGGACAGAGGTGCGAAATTGAGAAGAGGATGAGCGCAATTGGGCAGAGGATGAGTGCAACACAGGGAGCGTGCATGAGTGAAATAGCATTTGGAACTAACCCTCCAATTTTGAATGCACTCAAGGTGGAAATGGTTGAATTCATTGGTGAATTCATCACACATGATTTTCCATGTGTGACTATGACTGCGTCAATTTTGAATTCGAAGGTTGTCCTTTGAAGGTAATCGTAATGATGAGAGAATTAGATCAACGTCCAAGTCTTCGACTTGGACATTTGATCATAAAAATGTATTTATAGATTGTGTAATTTAATTATCAAATTCCATTTAATCCATCTCATAATACAAATGAGCAGTCAGATCAATTCAAAGGATTCTTGTTTACCTGCAATTGTGGTCACTTACTATGTGTGTGCACCTCATCTGATCCTTCATATGGCACGTCATCCAGTCATCCACATGCAATCTCATATGGTCTTCCAAATGGCACTCCATACGACACTCCATATTGTACTCCTGTGCAAAATGGAATTTGTTTGTACTGTAATGGATGTTTTATCCATAGCACTCAACTTAGACACTTCTGACAGTCAAGGTGAAAAGGAGCAGAGACAGGATAAGATTGTTCCACTGTTACTTGATTTTTCATCATGATTGCACATTATAACAATTTGTTCCTCTGTCTCAAGGCATGTAACAAAAGTCTGTAATGAACAGTTTGTAAAAAAAAACAGTTAAGTGGTATGTCGAAGAAATGTACAACAGGTTTATAACACACAGTGAATTTAGCATTTCAATAAAAAAATAACTGTTGATATAATAGCCCATATCATGAAAACAATATACATAAATTTTTACAAAGATTATACTTCTTCTTCTCATGGATTATAGATAGGCAATATTGTCATTTGTCAGCTCATGAAAACCCTCCCCCACTCCTAAGTATTGTGACACCTCACAATAAAAAATATAGGAAACCAGTCAATTCTCCCAATAGCTGAAGATTTACAACTTGTTAAGTGTATAGATAAATTTCACATATTGGTCTGACGAGATGGTTAGAATATGGCCCCACCTATAGGATAGATCATCCTACATATAGTTAAGAAGAGGTAGGCGAGAGAGTTTTAATATAGTCTCAAAGTTAGTTCTCAATGGCAGATTTATGGAGTTTATTAATCTTAGTTTAACCACACATGCTTCTTGTCAGCTTTGTCTACAAGTAATGTCGTACATCAGGACAAGTTTAAGATTTGGGAATTTCTTATTTTTTGTCAAATTATCATCCTCTCTAGGTAGAATGCCCCACTGTCAGCAAGCATGTTCAGTACTCTGGTGGGTTTACCTAGTCATACCACAGACCGGTACCCGCTGCCAGCAGACCTGTTCAGTATCTCAGTGGGTTAGCCTCTTACACCCTCAAATACTGGCCCACCATATTTTAAGATTTTAATATAAAGATTTCTTTGTGTAAGAAGATGGGAGGACAACTCTAAAAAAACTTGTATTTTTTCTTCTCTTTTTTAGATTGGGATGGTATTTATGTTAGAGGATGACTCCCCTTTATGTATTCCTTAGAGATTTTCCTGATGTAAGGGGTACTTAAGCAGACATAGCCTATCTAAACATTTGATATAATCAAACATTTTTAGTGTGTAGTGGATGGTACCATTGGGAAATAACAGAAAGGTATCTTTAGGCTCAACTCACTTTTTTTTTTTTAAGTTATTGTGATGTTTCCATGGCTAACCGCTAATCAAACTTCCTTGTTACTCCTTAATAAAGATACTTTACTCACTTACTCAGGGTTCTTGGGGAAATTGTACGAGTAACCTCTAAGTTTGATGGTTAAGGTATCACTTCCTTATATCCTCTAGTGGTGAAGGTTTAAGAGAAACTACTATTAAAGATGCCTTGAGAAAAAAAAAAAGATGAAAATCTTTGCAAAAATGTGGCTAATTACCGCAAGTCATTATTCAATTGATGCTTAACAAACAACAAGGTTTAAATATAGCAATATTTTGAAGGAAAATACTTCCATTTATGTCTCCTTGAAATTGTCTACTTCTGGTGAAATAAATACCTACATAAATCTCTAGAATTGTCTATCAACATACTTCAAAATTATTTACATATGTACAGTCGAAAATTCAAAAAACATTCAAGAACAAGGGGGAACTTCCCCATCTACTAAGGCCAATTCCTTGTCAGTTGACATGACTTGTAGAAAATCTTATTTGGAAATGGGTATGTGATAAAGTTTGAGTCGGTGTCCATTTACTACGAAGGAGACTTGTCCATCGTCAATTGTTTTAATTTTCACAGCCCCATTGTCATACACGGTGACTACCTCATAAGGACCCAACCATCGAGTGGTAAGTTTTCCTTTGAAAGTTTTAAATTGAGAGTCAAAAAACAAATCCCAATCACCAGGTTGGAAGTGTTTCTTCTTAATAAACTTGTCATGCCACTTGCTCCTCTGGTTTTGGACTAATATTGTTCGTTGGATAGCATCTTGCCTAATCTCATCCAACTCGTTTAATTATAGGGCTTGTTGTTTCTGAGCCTCATCTAAGTTTAATTCCAATTATGCGGCAATACGGAAGGTCCTTACTTGGAATTCTATTGGTAGAAGTACTTGTTTTCCATACACTAGTTCATAAGGAGTATGCCCAGTGGTGTTTCTCTAGGTGGTTCGATATGCCCATAAAGCCTCTGGAAGACTATCAGCCCAATTCTGATGATGCAATTGAATAGTCTTGGTTAAGATAGCTTCCAGAACTTTGTTTGTGGACTCTACCTGACCATTAGCTTGTGGGTGATATGGAGAAGACTTGCAGTGTTTGATCCCATATTTCTTCATTAATTCTCTCATCATCTTGGAAGTGAATTGAGTGCCTTGGTCTATAACAATTTCACAAGGAACACCAAAGCGGGTAAAGATGTCTTCATAAATGAATTCGACATCAGATTTTTCAGTAGCCCTGAATAGGGATTTTTCTTCTACCAACTTGGTGACATAATCTGTACAGACCAAAATATAATTTTTCTTACGAGACATGGGTGAAATTGGTCCTACAAAGTCAAGGGCCCATTTCTCGAAAGATTCTATCATAACTTTGGCATGCAAGGGAATTTCGTCGGGTGAAGTGGGTCTTCCTATCCTTTGACATCTATCGCAACTCCTCACATACTTGGCAGCATCCTTAAAGATTCTAGGCCAATAGTAACCTGAATGTAACACCTTATATGATGTATGTTTGTCGGAAAAATGGCCACCACATGGTCCATCATGACAACTTCGTAGGATTTTTGGTATCTCGTCTTCTCGGACACATCTATGAATAATCAAGTCTGGACCAGTACGAAAAAGGTCATGGCCAACCCAAGAGTAGTTGGCACTTTGCGTAATAATTCTACATTTTTCATGAGGTGACAAATGAGATGGTAACTTCCTATGAGCCAAATAGTTTGTCATATTTGCAATCCTTGGGGTATTTACAGAGATGGAAAAACGGTGCTCGTCTGGGAAAATATCATCAACGGGAATATCATCATCCTCATTTTGTATGCGTGAAAGAAAATCATCTACCAAATTCTCCTTTCCAGGTCGATCAAGGACGGTGATATTGAACTCTTGCAATAGCAAGAGCCACCTAGTCACTCGGCCATTAGTAATGGGTTAATTCATAAGAAATCTAATGGTAGAATGATTTGTATGTACAAATAATTCGTAACCTGTGATGTAGTGGAGAAACGTATTGAAAGCATGAACTACTACCAAGAATTCATTTTCAGTAACTGTATAGTTTAACTCGGCAGGGGACAAGTTCTTGCTCACAAAATAAATGGCATAGGATTGATGGTCTTCTTTTTGTCCTAATACTCCTCCTATTGCAGTGTTGGAGGCATCAGTGGATATGTGAAATGGGAGAGCCCAATTGGCCCCCCTAAAAACCGGTGCCAAATATAACTTAGCTTTCATAGTTTCAAAGGTGGTTTGACACTATTTAGTCCAAAGAAAATCAACATCTTTTATTAACAATCCAAACATGGGTGCAACAATATTTGTGAAATTTTCAATAAACCGTCGGTAGTATCTGGAATGTCCAAGAAAGATTCTCACCTCTTTTTGAGTCTCGGGGGGTGGAAGTCTGATGATGACCTCAATCTTAGCAGGATCGACTTTAATCCCTTCAGATGAAACGTGATGTTCTAGAACCACTCCTTCAGTCAACAACATTTTACATTTTTCATGACTTAAGGACAGGTTCATTTCATAGCATCTGATAAGGAATTTTTCTAAATTATCTAAGGCTTCCTGGTAAGTATTTCCATATACTGTAAAGTCATCCATGTATACCTCCACACAATCATGAATAAGATCAACAAATATCCCTAGTACTACTCGTTGAAATGTGGCAAGAGAATTACACAATCCAAATGGTAAGACCCTATAGGCATAGGTGCCCCAAGGACAAGTGAAGGTAGTATTGTCCTGATCCTCGGGTGCTATGAGAATTTGATTGTACCCACTATATCCATCTAAAAAGGAGAAGTATTTCTTTCCTAACAGGGTATCCAAGACTTGGTCAATGAAAGGAAGAGAAAAATAATCCTTTAGAGTGGCCTTGTTAAGCTCCTGGAAATCGACACAAATTCTCCATTTCCCGGTTACTTTATTTGGAAACACTACAAGTGGGGATACCCATTTACTGTTGGAGATGTGATAAATAAATCCAACATTCAATAACTTTTGTATCTCCTCTTTTACTATATCCTTGAGTGTCGGGTTCATCCTTCTCTGGGGTTTCCTAACATGTGTTACTTCCCCCTGGGTATATATGTGATGAATGCATGTGTCAGAGTGTATACCCTTCATGTTAGTGCATTCCTAGGTGAATGCCCATGATTGTTCTTTAAGGACATTTACTAACTATTTTTGTTGTTCTGCATCTAGTCCGGAATTTATATCTAGAAATTTCCCTGGACTAATCTCATAGGGCATGGTATAAGATGTGGCAGACTCGTCTATATCGAAGATAAAATATGTCGAAGACAAAATCGATGCGTCCAACTTTTCCTGAAATTATTCCCCAAACATGTACTCAAATTGGGGAAAAGATTGTGGAAAATCAACACACGTGATAACATAAATAAACTGGTTTAACACATTTTCCATTGTTTGCTCCTGAAGTGCCCAGGAATGATCACTTGGCAACATGAGTTCTTCCTAGTCCTCATTCTCGTATGGACATTCAAGCCACCCTATATTCTCCATGATAGGTTGATATGGTGGATATATGGTGAGCTTCTGTATAGAGAGTCCATTTGAGATGGTCATTTCTCCCTCTCTACAACCAATAAATGCATTGGTTGTGGCTAACCAAGGTCTTCCCAAAATAACGGGATGCCCTTTGGTAGGATCCTTTGAGTGGATGACAAGAAAGTCTATTGGGTACTCCCATGAGGTTAAAGTAACTCTGATATCATCCAAGATTCCTTCGGGTATAACCTTTGTCTTATTTGCTAATTCCAAAATAGTTGGGGTAGTTCTAAGAAGAGGTTATAACTGTAATTCCTCCAAGGTAGTAATGGTCATAACATTGATGGTTTCCCTTAGGTCTATGAGAGTGCTTCCAATGGAAACCTCATTGATGGTTATGGTCACTACGGGGTTCCCATATTTTGCGACTTTAGGCTTCTCTGATATGTACTCAGAAAGTTCTCCTATCAAATGTATCGTTAGAGGATCCTTCTGCTTCCTTTCTGGCTTCTTAATACACAATTATTTAACCACCTTACTTTAGATTGGAATATCCTTAATGGATTGTAGCAAGGGAATTTTGACACATATATTCTTCAATTCATTCAAGATGTCAAATTCCGGTCAAGTGGTAGGTTTCTCGTTCACTAATCTTTCTGGATAAGGAGGGGCCTTCGTAATTTGTGAAGGTTCATTTTGGGGAATCTTGGGTTCTTGGTCCTTAGGAATGATAACATCTTCCCACCTAGTGCCATCCATGGGTTGTTTGGGGGTTTCCTCTTCTTCTTCTTCCTGGATGACTACTGAAGGCCTCTGCCTGTCCAGTGTTTTTCCCAACCTTAGTTGAATCTCCTGCAATGGAATAGGAGAAATAACATATGTCGGGAAGGCTTGCATCTCAACATTGTGAATAGGTTGAGTGGGTTTGTTATTGGGATTGGGAACTGGTTGTGTTGGTAATAATGTTGGTCTTGGGGAGCTTGAATTCTGGTATTGTTACAATTATTGTGGAATAGGAGGTAAAGGCGGTGTAACAAAACCTGGCAGAAGCTGTAGGATGTTCGGTGGAAACTGAGGGTAAGGATGATTGGGAATAGTGACAGGTGGAGCTTGAGGGTTTCCTTGGTTATGCCCTCCTCTCCATCCTTTAAGCCAATGATGGTGATATTGTGTAGACCAATTTTTCCAACTTGGTGAGTTCCACTGTTGTGGTTGTTGATAATAGGGTGGAACTTGAGGCTGAAGATCTGGGTATGTAGCCCGATTCCTAGGATGCCATGGCCTTCTAGGTGCATAAGAGGACTCCCCAGGATCCCTACTTCTATAGATGGCTAAAAAACCAAGAAATGATGGGCACTTTTCAGTTGAGTGGTCCTCGATGAAGAAGCCACAAACTGAAATATTATCTAATGGACATTCCCTTGAGGAATGCTTCCTTCTGCATCTTGGGCAAAATATGCTCATTGCTACATTTTCCTCCTCCTATTTCTTTTTAATATTTAGTGTGTCCAACTTAGAACCTATTGTTCTTAAGATATTTGTTTTGAAGTTCTCTAAGAGGTTCCCTATCTCTACCCTTATGATACCACCTGAAGTAACTGGTTTTAGGTTTCTGCTATAAGGATCTCGAACATTCTTCCATGTTTTAGCTCTACTCCTTGAGTAATTCTTACATATTTCATAGATTTCGGCAAATAGTTTATGGGAGATGTCACCTAATGCCATCAGGTTAAGTATATCTAAGTATTTCTCCGAAATTCCATAAGGAAAAGATCCCTAACTACATCATCTAGAAGGTCATGGTACTTTGATTTATGTGAGATATAAGAAAACCATTCCATATAATCCTCGATATTCTCTTCCTCTAACTGTTGGATTTTGAAAATATCATTAAGAGAATCCTTGGACTTGTAGTAGTCTTGGTATTTCTTAAGAAATATATCTTGCATGGCTTCCTAAGACCTAATACTAGACTCTCCCAACCCCATGAACCATCTTAGTGCAGATTCCTTGAGGGTGGCAGGAAAAAGTTTTAGTTTCTGGTCATCTTGTAAGTAATTGTAGCTCCTACACAAGATGTCAAACTCAAATAGGAAGATATCCGGGTCTTCACTATTTTTACTGTAAAAGGTGGGCAATGCGAGAGAGGTATGTTTTTCATATTGACATTTTGTGTGGTGTCCAAAATTGGAAACCCGAAGGTGGTTTCGGTTTGGTTTCCAACTTCTTGTCCCTCCTCGTGTCTTACATTGTTGTGATCCTCCTGATCATCCATACTGGTTTGGTTTCCAAAAAGAGAGAACCTAAATGGTTTTATCCTCGAATATAACAAAGTATCCCAAGGTTCTTTTCTAAGAAAGGTATCCCTTTGATGGGAAGGTATTCCTACTGCTTGGATGTCTAGGACTCTACTCGAGTCGGTTGAGACTATTAGTGCCAAAGTTTTTGTTTCAACTTGGGAAACAATTATATTGGTTGAACTACCAAACAATGTATTCACCTGTCCAGGGTCTATGATGTCTACAAAGTTAGAGTCTCGTGATGGTGGTGAAAAAACAAAGGTTGTGTTGGTTGGTTCTACGGAAGGCTCGAGTGGTCTTGCCTCATGTCCCACTATTATTGATGCTTCAATTTTCTGTTCGATGGTGCTCCCTATTTTGGTCTCTTCAGAGACTGCTTTAGCTCTTTGGGTTGAGTTAACCCCTAATTTTCAGTATCAGTTTGCAGAGTTTATGAGTGGAGTGTTCCTTCCCCCAAAAAGGTCAAAATGAACCTTGGTCGAAACATTTGGTTTGGTTTTAATGTATCTTCCCTTTGGGTCCCTAGGTTTGTTCATGAATGCAAATAAATAAAAAACTACCATTGGGTTTAAGGGAACCTGTTATAACAAATGCGCAGGTTCTTACCTCTCATCTTAAATTCCCCCTGCCACCAAACTAATGCTAAGGTTCATAAATGATCTATCTCCTAACTATTTCCTACCTTAAGACAACTCCTCAGCAACGACACCAAAAATGATGGGTGTTTTATATGCACTAAATCTCTCAATTAAATTGTCAACCTGGGGTAAGTAAACTTAGAGTTGTAGCACTGTATGTGCCAAGGTAGAAAATCTAGAGGAAGTATTGTCTATCTAAGGAGATGTTCAATCTAAGGGTTAATCTACTTAAGAAATGACTCTTTCATTTTTAGCAAACCCTATTAATGAACTTGAACTATTTACCCTAAGCAGCTTCAAACAATGGATCGATGGATTATTCCTAAAGAAGTAAATCAAAGCCTACTTTGAACAAGTTAACCTATTCAATCTAATGAACAACAACAAGTAAATTACTTTGATCTTTTATCTTTAAGCAAGAAAGCAATCAAACAACTAACCTATCAAAACTATTCAGCAAATAAACTCATCAAAACTATTCAGCAAGTAAACTCTATTCTTAAAGCAAACTCATAATCATTTATATTTTGCAAAGGAGAAATCTTAACCTACTTAATCAAAAGCATCATGACTATATTAAAAAATTAATCAAAACTATCCTTAATTTGCAATGACAAGAAATTCAAAGATGATGATTATGTCTTCGGTGCCTAGTAACATCACGATGGAATCTAATTATTAATGATAGCTCAAGAGGGATTAATTCAATGTTGACTTCTATAGAGAAATGAAAAGTATGAATCAAGCAATCTAACAAAATCTTTTCCATCACAAATATCCTGAAAATCCATGTGATCTCTAAATCTCATGCATCAATCATCAATGATTAAAAACACTCTAATACTAATTTAAACACACTCTTATGCTAACTCAAGTAAATTTACAAGATTATAAACTTATGAATAAAAATCTTAATTCAAATTCAAACTTCTAATTAAAATCACAACTCAAATCTAAAAATGAGATTTCATAATTTTTTTTTTTTAGTAATTTAGAGTTTGTATTGATTCCTGGTAAAAAAAAATACAGATGTCTGAAAGTCAGCTAACTACCTGGCATCAGTGCCTTGTTGGGAAACCACCTCTGTCAGGTGTCCAAGTTCAAAAGAGGTAACGGTGCCCATTCGGGAAACCATCATTGTCTGATGTCCAGTACAGAAAAATAAATTGTACTACAAGGCCACGTAGGGCCAGATTTATCAAAGGGCCAGATGCCATGCGTATGAGGGAAAAAATTCTACTATGCGACGCAGGGCCAAAATAATGATAGCAAGAGAAAAAGAGCATGGGAAGGCATTAATAACCTAGACCTAGATGCGTCCCGGCGTAGACCTGTGTTGCCTCTGCTTTTCCTTTCTCTTGGTCAGCCATGGATCTTCAAAGGTATTGAAGAAACGCCATCACTGTATCCACTCGATGCCAGTGGTCGTCTTCCCTGGTCTGAACTTCATGCATGGTCATTTTGATGTCCTCTAGATCTTTTTCAATGATGTTGAGAGTGGTCATGAGCTTAGCTTGCTCGTTGTCCCTGCTAACGAAAGGAGAAGGGAGGTTGGAGAGTGGAGAGGAGGAAGAGGAGCCCAGAAGAGGGGAAGAATGTGAAATGATAGGGGAGGGACGAGGGGGGGGTGGTGGAAAGGAGGGACGTCGTGGGGGAGAGGGGGGAGGTAGCGCATAACTGAGAAAATTTCCCAAGATATCAAACCATTCAACCCTACAACCGTAGGGATTTGAGAGGGGGGAGAGGTCAGTGACTGGATCACAGGGTGGTTTATAAGGAGAGGGGATGACTAAATGGGCGAGAGGAGGGGAAAAACCTTCTTCAAGCAGGTGAACGTCCATGGGGGGAAATGGAGGGGGAGAAGCCAAATTACAGTGGGGGGAAATACTTGAGGAGGGCTCGACGCTTTGCACGATGGATCAAAGGGGAGCAATTTCCTTCCCCGGGCCTGGTACCAGGCTTCTCCACGCCTTGGTCTACCCCTGGGTCATGGCATGAAAGAAGGAGGCGGTTTTGGAGGGGAGAAGCTCTAGAACGAAGGGTTCGCACTAGAAAGCTCCAAAACGAGAATGGATTGCACCAGAGTGGGAGAGCAAAGCAGAGAACGGAATGAGCCCAGGGGGGGTGCTTTGAGAAAAATGAGCAAACTAGTGATACAAGGGGGTCGATAACACATCGACTGGAGCTGAGGTGTCCGGGAGGTCTCACTGCGCTGTGCCATGAAGACGTCCAGGTCCTTATTCATGTGAGTTGCATGGTGCGAGTGAGAGAGGAAAGGTGACGACGGATATTTTGAATGCCAGTGAGGCTTTGAGGGAGGACGTGATGTTGGACTGACACCTGGTGTCATTTATCCTGGCCATGTGGCCTTATACAGAGCTGCATCCATCATGTCATGGTGGCACCCCATCCAGGGGGAGATTTCATAAACTAAACTGAGCTAATCCTATCATTAAAATTCAAGTACCAAACTAACATGCTTGTAAAAACATAATCCAAAATCTACTTCTATCCTAGCATAATAAAACAAGATTGATAAACAAAATAGATCTATGAAATCATAACTTAAAATGAGAATTAAATCAACTAATAAAACTTTCAATTATTTATCCATCGAAATTTGCAAAAGAAATTATGTCTAAACTAATCCTCTGTTATAAATGCTACTCTATTTTAACTTGCAGAAATCAATTTAACATTTTAACACACCATCTAAGTTAGTATCTTGCAAGCCAGACACTAAGAAATAAAAGACACATCATAACAAATAACTATCTCCTACAAGTGACCTACAAAGGAAGAATTAGACAATTAAATTATAAACAACAAACATAGTATTTAAAACTACAAAATACATATAACAGAGAAATGAACTGAATGATAAATACACAAATGAAACACACGATATATCTATATAAGTATTCACCCAGACCACTGGTGGGCCCCCCAGCAGGTCGTGGCTACTCAACAACAAATCATAAGCTCAAATCAACATGATTCTGTCATTAACTTAAAAAACGCAATCCGAACATAAGTTTGCAGAGATGTCTCAATTACACAACGAAATGTATTCTTAAAATTATGTCTTGTGGTTTGGCCATTACTAGTGGTATTTATAATGATTACAGTTCGAGAGGTCGACCACTGGAAGGGTCGACCTCCTCTAAAAATGGTAACTTCCATTAAATGCGCTCTAACAACCTTGGCTTCTAGAAATTGAATGAGCCACTCATCAATTAGCATAATTGCCTAATTTGAGATGTCATGAGCTCTGTAGCTAGAGGCCACAAGGGGGCACAAAACCCAGGTCGTTGATTCGCCCATCGCATGCCACCAATACGCCAACCTCCAACTCGCTTGCGCTCCAAGTGATGGATCACGTGTCGGATGGAGTGTCGGATCACGTACCGGATGGGGTGTTGGATGAAGTGTCGAACAAGCTATTAGATGGAGGATTGTACTACGAATTCACCCTGTTACACATAGATCACACGTTAGATCCTCATAAACATCAAATCGAACTGAATTTAACTCAAAACCATTGCAAAACATTGATTTCACATACATGTTATAACTCCATGATGAGTTGATACAAAATCCTTTAAAAACTTCTTCAAAATGGTCAATAACATATATAATATCGGTGCAAAAAGGATTCAATCATCACCACAAAACAATTAAAATACGAGCCCAACAATTATCAACACCATTTAGGAGATCGATTCACTGGATGGATATATGCTTAGATCATTTAAGGAGATATTGGATGCAAGATGTTCATATTTCGAAGGTTTATTCTAAGAACACTCGGAAAGTCACATTGTGGAATAGATGAGGGTAATTAGGTTGTTTCCTCGATTCTTTGATCAAGCCTTGATTAATAGGGTTGGAGCTCCAGTCACGAAAGAGGAACTGGAGAAGGTGATTGCTAGTTTTAAGAAGGCAAAAACCATGGGAATTGACGGGTGGACAATCGAATTCTTTCTTGCTTTTTTTGATCTATTGGCAGATGATATCTTAAAGGCGATTGAGGATCCAAGTTGTCTGGCAAAGTCTCAAGGGTTCGCAATGCTACTTTCTTGGCTCTTATCCCTAAGAAATCTAAACCTTCTTCATTTGGCAACTTTAGGTCGATATCATTATGTAATCTACTATATAAAGTGATTGAAAAAGTTATTGTTGACAGGTTAAAGGAAGTTTTGTCTAACAATATCTTAGAGGAACAATTTGTTTTTCTGTATAATAGACAAATCTTGGATGCAGTTGGTTCAACTCAGGAGCACCTTCACTTATTAAATTTGAAAAATACCCCTACAATGGTTATGAAATTAGACCTGGCAAAGGCATATGATAAGGTTAAATAGACTTATCTTCGGTTGGTGTTGCTTCAAAATAGCTTAAATTTGGCAACAATTGATTGGATTATGCTTTGTGTATCGTCGACTAACTTTGTGGTTCTTATCGATGGTTCACCCTCTAAGTTCTTCAAAGCTTCAAGAGGTTTGAGGCACGGATGTTTGTTGTCCCCTTTCTTGTTTTTACTGGTCACGAAAGGATTGAGTAGGTTTCTCTCTGTAGCCAAGAAAGAATTTGATTTAAAGGTATTTTCATGATGGATATGATAAGATTGACTCATTTTCTTTTCATTGACGACCTACTTTTATTTGGAGAAGGTTCTATTAGAGAACGATGTTTTATAAAGGCACATCCTCGATTTGTTTTTTTTAGCGACTAGGATGGACATCAGTATTGAAAAGTCTCTTCTTCTAAGCAATTGTCTTTATCTGGAGGTGGAAGTATAGATTGGTCAGTTGTTTGTGTTCTGTATGGATTCAATTGATAATGGGTTGAAATATTTAGGTTATCAGTTGAAACCCAATGATTATAGGGTGGTTGACTGGTTGTGGCTTGTTCAAAAAATCGAAGAAAGGATCAATTGTTGATGCTATAGGTGTTTTTCATTGGGAGCTAGATTAGTTTTGGAGAAAGTAGTGCTAAAAAGCATTCCAGATTACTAGCGTTCTCTTGCCCATGTGTTAAAAAGCATCTTATATGTGATCAGAATGAGATGTTTTAGATTCTTATGGTTTGGTTGGCAGCAAAAAGGGGGAAGTCCTCCAGTGAGGTGGAAATCCCTAATAAAAGCAAGGTGGATAGGGATTGAAGAATGTTTATCTTTTCGGGCAAGCGTTGGCGACAAATTTTTTATGGAGGTTCTTGTTTTCTGAAATCCTATAGGGTAAAATTATGCATAAAAAATACTCTAGTTCTTATTTAGTTGAGCAGTGGATTAGAATTGAGACAAAGTCAATGAGAGGTGCATCAAATATATGGAATAATTTGATTCGTGCTTTCCCGGTCTTTGGACGATGGGTGGCCTGGAAAATTGGTAAGGGCGATCATGTTTGACTAGGGGAAGATATGTGGATTGGAGAAAAAAAAAATTATATTATTTCTCTTGATTTGAGAGCTCAGCTGAGAGCCAAGGGACTTACCAAGCTAGCTAATGTCAAAAAAGAGGTTGGTCCAGGTGTAGGGCTTCAATGTTGGCTTTCAGAAAACTAGTTAGGAGGCTTGGCACGAAAATGGCTGAATTTTATTCAATCTCTGTCTCGAAATGATATTGTTTTGAATGATGAGGAAGATCAATTGGTGTGGTCTTGGAACAAGTCTATAGTTATCCTCATTGCTAAGTTGGGATATTAGGCTCTCACTATTGCAGATGAATCAGGGGAAGGAGAATGGTGGTGGTCGACCTTCTGGAAGTGGAAATGTTTGTTGAAGACTCAAATTTTTGTGTGGATGGCGAATAAAGTCTTAACGGTGGGACAATGGGAAAGAGAATTTGGTGGGGCTCAAACAAACATGCTTTGTGTGAGTCTGAAGAGGAATCAGTGAATCATCTCTTTGTTTCTTTTTCATTTTCTATGCAGGTGTAGAAAGAAATATTCCAGATATTGCATTGCCTAGGAAGATGGAACAGAGGGGTGCTTGAACAGTGTATAAGGCTTTGGATCCAGGATGAGTTGGTCAGACCTTATTTAAAGCTTCCTTAATATGTTCTTTGGGGGCCATGGCTCTGTAGTAATTGGGTGATATTTGAATACAAGAAATGATTACCAACTTAGTCACCGGGTTCGCCAATTTTCATTGAAAAAAATTGAAAATCAGTGAATTTTTTAGTGACCCGTATTTAATCGATTAAGTTCGACGAACTTAATCCTGAACTTAATCACAGATTTCATCATGAATTTAATCGATGTAGTTCAACGAATTTAATCGATGGATTTTGTCTAGGGTTTGATTATATTCGCATTAGTTTAGAAATTTTGGGTAAAAAACCCGCGAGTTATCTGTCGACGCCCATTTTCATGTCCATTCCCCATGCGCCCGAGACTCCATCGTGCTCCATTACCCACGCGGACAAGACTCCATTCCCCAGGCAACAAATACGCCATCACTACCAACTGGCAACGACGCTCAGTCAATTCTCCATCATGCCCAAACTCAGAACGACAATCTCTACGAGTGAGTCGTGACCCCAACGCCAACGGGCCGAGTGTAAGCAATGGACTGTGTAACAATGGTCTGTAGACTGTGTAATAGTGTACGCCGAGGGCCGAGTGTAAGCAGTGGACTGTGTACCGGTGTACGTCGAGAGTTGAGTGTCGAGTTTGTAACCTCGACTCCTCGAGTGGCCAAGGTCAAGTCCCGTTGACCTTGCAGAGTCTGCATGCATTCTTTTTTTAAATGCCATAATGCTTATTATTTGTTAAAAAAATAAAAACGAAACTTAGATTATGTGTTTTATAAAAATATGCAACATAAAAAATTAAAGAGATTTATCATAGTTACAAATTTTTATATCAAAGTATATACTGATAATAATATATACTGATATATCATAAACTATAGTTACAAAAAAATACTGATATATACTGATATATCAAAGTATATACTGATATAGTTACAATTTTTTTTATCATAGTTACAATTTTTTTTATCATAGTTACATACTGATATATTTTTTATAATTATCAAAGTATTTTTTTTATTTTTATCAATTTAGAATTTTAATTTTTAAAACTCAGAAGTAGAACTGTATAGAAAATCTTATTACTGTACGTAAAAAAATTACAATTGCAGAACCTTCATTCAGTCATCAATGGCACCTCCAAAATCTACAGCGGAGGCATGGAAACATGTCAAGAAAGAAGGAAATAGTCTTCTCTATCAATTATGTGGACATAACTTCAATGGCTCTTTAACAAGAGCAATGGACCACCTCCTTGGAATCAGTAATGGTAGTGGAGGTGATGTGGAAGCATGCACAAAGATATCTAATGAGCAGAAAGATGCAGTGGAAAAAGACTACAATAAATCAAAGGTAGAAAGGGGAAAAAGGGATATGAAGAGGCAACGGATTGAAAGAGAGATTGTCATGTCTTCCTCAAACACCAGTCATTCTTCATCAAACATGGGTGGCTCAAGTTCTGCCCCAACAAAAGTAGGTGGAACCAAAACATTAAACCAATTTTGGAAACCTATTGAAAAACAAGAAGTTGATGATGTTGTTGCCGAATTTTTTTATGCATGTGCAATTCTATTCAATGTGGCCAGGAGTCCATATTTTAAAAATATATTCAAAAAGGCCATTGATTTTGGCAAGGGGTATGTTCCTTCTGGATCCGAGGCTTTAAGGACCACTTTGCTCAGCAAAACAAAGGACAGAGTGACAAACAAGTTGGATGAGATTAGACAGTCTTGGAAGCATACATGTTGTACGATTTTGAGTGATGGTTGGTCAGACTTGTGTCATTGTCCATTGATCAATGTGTTGGTTTATTCCCCTCAAGGGTTATATTTTTTGAAAGCAAATGGACGGAGTGAAGACATCAGAATTTATTTTCAGAATTTTGGATGAAGCAATTTAGAGGGTTGGGGAGGAAAATGTTGTCCAAGTTATCACAGATAGTGCCTCAAATTGTGTTGGTGCAAGAAAGATGATTATGGAGAATTCACAAAGATTTATTGGACCTCTTGTGCAACTCACTGCTTGGATTTATTGCTTCATGATTTAGCCAAATTTCCATGGGTCAATGAGACAATTCGCAGAGAAAAAAAATTGCAAATTTTATCATCAGCCATCGTCTCACTTTGAGCATATACAGGAAAAATGCAACTAGAGAGTTGTTGAGGCCTTGTGATACAAGGTTTGCTACATTTTACATTACTCTGAAAAGAGTTGTTGAGAAAAAAACAAGCCTAAGAGCTATTTTTTGCAATACTGAGTGGGAGAGATCTCACTTTTCAAAATAATCAAAAGTAAAAAATGTGGAACAAATAGTGCTCAACAATAGCTTTTGGGAAAATGCTGACAAAGTTTTAAAAATGTGTAATCCAATTGTTAATGTGCTTCGCATGGTTGATGGTGACAAACCTTCTATAGGTTTTATTTATGAGGGCATGGATCATTGCAAGGAAGCCATTGCAACTGCTTTTGATAATGTGGAAGTTAATTACTAAGAGATATGGGGGGTAATTGATCAAAGATGGAAGATGATGCATAGTCCTTTACATGCAGCAGGTTGTTATTTAGAACCTAGATTGTTTGGAATATCAAGACATCGGGATGATGAAGTCATGAGTGGACTTTATGAGGCTATTGACAAGCTACTTCCAGATCCATCAATTGCATATTCTATTAGATCTCAACTCAAAGCATACAGATTAGAAAAAGAGTTATTTGTAACCAAATCAACAAAGTATGATAGAACTAAAGTTGTTGGAGCAATATGGTGGGAATTTTATGGATCAGGTTCCCCATAATTGCAAAATTTTGCAACCCGTGTCTTGAGCCAGGGATCAAGTGCATCAGTTTGTCAAAGGAGTTGGAGTTCCTTTAACCATATTCATTCTAAGAAAAGAAATAGATTGTTATCTGGAAAATTAGAAGATCTTGTTTATGTTCGCAGTAAGTTGTAGTTGGCTTTAAAGAATGTGTCTAAAGACTCATCCAATTCTTCTACTCCATGGCTCAATCCTGTTCCAGATGCACCGGAAGATGGAGATGATCTTGGCATTGAGAGTGATAGAGCCTCAGCTAGTACTGAATTCAGTGGTGATCATGCTTCTAGTGGTTTTACTGCCCCTACTGCTCTCGATGACGTAGAGCTTTTTGATGTAACAAGTAGGCCATAGGAACATCAAGAATGAAACTTGTGTTCATGTTCTAGTTTTCTTTTTGCATGCCGACTTTTGTAAAACTTTTTAATGTTATGTTCATGTCTTTAATGCTATGTTTCAAACTTTCATGAACATGTTTTTAGCTTTTGAACAAGATGATGTGTTTTTAAAATATATATGTTTCATGATTAATCATGTTGGTATGTTATTTTCATTTCTATCATATGTATGATAAACTTATAATAAGAGCACTGAATATATATTTTTTATTTTTTCAAATTTTGTACTATGACGAACTTAATGCCGAATTTTATCCCCAAAAATTTCATTGTCGAATTTTTGGTGAACTTCAAGCTCGCCAAACTTGAACACAAACATAAACCAGGTGACTACGCTTACCAGGGCTGGTTTCGAATTTTTGGCGAACTTCAAGCTCGTCGAACTTGAACACAAACACGAACCAGGTGACTAAGCTTGCCGAGGTTAGTTTCTCACTCGATTATGATGGCATATAATGAAAGAACGCAAAATAAGTCGAATTCTATTGTTAAGCCTCACCAGGGTCTTCGTTTTACTTATGAGGTTCCATAGTGTTTCTTTGACAGAGAATGCCAGGGGACTCCAGGCTTTGTGGGGCATGTATTGTTCTACATCTTTTGGAGGATCATTTTTTCGTGTTGAAATTGGGAGCAGGTGGTGGTACTAACTCCTAGGAAAAGTTAATTGTGTTATGGGCCCTTCTTTTCTTTGCTAAGGGAAAAGGGCTTCAGTCTATCCAGGTGGCTGGTGATTCCAGAGTCGATATTAACTGGTTTAAGGGGTTGACGCCGCTAGAAAGTCTGGTTCTTCAACCTTGGCAATGTTGAATTCGTGATTTGCACAAGTATTTTGTTGAGGTTTCATGTTTCATATTCGTTAGGAATTTAACTAGTTGGTCGACTCTGTCAAATGAAGCATTAAATTTACAACTTGGTCTTATGCATCGGATTGAGTCTTGTTTTGATTGTCTCTTTTGCAACATAATCTTAGTTTATAAGAGTGCAGGTTTTCACAATTAGTCATAATGTTGCTTGAACTTTCTAAAAAATATTGAAACGTCCAAAGTTTCGAGTGGACACTCTACCCATCTTTAGAAACAAATAAAGGTGAAATAATAATAGAAAATAATATTTGATTAAATATTTAGTTTTTCCAACTGATGGATGTAATCGCTAAAACTATTATTGGTATATCCATATAATTTTGTTTTTTAATAGATTAGAAAAAGTTTGTCTAGTTAATAGGGGGAGATAAAATGCTTTATGAAGAGCAAACTGGACTTATCTATATTTCGTACGTACACAGTTTTTTCTCTTTGGAAAGTTTATACATAAAATAATATAATAAACCTAACCCAAATAAATTTAAAATAATACAAATAGATTTTAAAATAATATAAAAAACTTCAATGAAAAAACCAAGCACAAAAAATTAGATACATTATTATAATATGCAATTATGTAATATTTCTATTACAGTAATAGAACACATAAAACTTTATAATATAATATTATAATATGCAATTATGTCATATTTCTGTTACAGTAATGTAATACTACACATAATATTTCTATTACAGTAATTTATGATATAAGATTACGCATTGAGTGAATCTTATGGGTGAAAAAACATAAATTAATTTAACCTAAAATTATAAAGTTACTTTATTATAAAAGTAAACCTTATATTCTACCATTGGCCAGCGGCTCCAATGAGCTCTCACATAATCACGAAACTCCACACGAACGGGCTTCACGCCCACAATTCCGTTGCACACACCGATTTCACCAAAATTTCTGGACACGTCGATCTGAGCTACAGTGCTATATTAAAAGCACACTTGAGTAGAAACCTACTCCCATGCGGTTTTCACAGAGGTTCATTGAGGATAAGTGATTGTTGTCTATTTCTCTGGAGTTATCTGGGTGGTGCTACTGGATTTTCTGAGCCTCTCTGTAGCTTAACTGTTGAGAACTTCACATTAGTTCAATCGCGTTGTTGGAAAATCAACCCACAAAAATGTTCGGAATAATGCTTAGTCTTAGATACGGTTACGTTGTAATTTGTTTAGAATTGATTGTGGTTGTTGAGAGATTTTTTCAACTACTGTTTCCAAGTTTTTCCAAGTTTAGAATAAGTTGGATCTTACAACAGAATAACAGAATTGTAAATGTATAATAACAGAATTGTAAATGTATTAGTAATTTTAAAATTTAAAATAAGTTGGATTTGACAACAGAATTGTAAATGTATTAATATTGTGTGAATACTTTAAAAAGTTTTATGTGCAATTGTATTCTCCATTTAAAAGAAACTACCTATCAAACAATGCTGCCCAACAAGAAATGCCTTCACAAACCACTAAGCTCGTTATCACGTGGTTGTCCGATACAATAAAAAAAATCTGCTAACAGATCTCAGAGTGTTTAAACTGATGATGCATAGTAACTGGGCATAGAGATCCACGGAACTGGGCACATAGATCCACGATCTGTGTTTTAACAACAGCAAAAACAATGCTCCTCAACACGCTGAAATCAACAGAAAAGAACTTGCCGGGAGAAGATGCCTCCTTGCTTCCTATCTTGCTTGGTTCTGTGTAATGCCAAATCACACCATGTTTTGCTGCTGTCTTGAAACAGCCCAGAAATGGCTTCAATCGTTCATATCACATAACCTCACTATATGCTTCATCTTTGCATACAGTCACGACCTCACAATTACCATTCCATTGAATGGGGATATTTTCAGCATATCACTATATGCACCACTCGT
>JZKD02S0052179.1:58230-73938 GCA_000966675.3 Picea glauca | reverse complement strand
AGAAAAATTGTTAATACAGGGTGTAAATTGTGAGAAGGAATATTCAAATTCATTGCACATTTTTTTATTTCTAGTCATGATAATTTATGTTTTTCTTAATACATAAAATGGAGTAGATAAGCTACAATTTCTGTATAATTCCTCTCCTTACTTTATAAAATTTTCTTGTTAGTGCACGAATTATCGAGTCTGGAATATAGGAAGTGTATAAATTTACCGACTTAATCCTTTAAATTTTGGCCAAACTCCATAGTAAAAGAAATTATACCAAATATGGCATTAACTTAATCTTACCATTGAATGCATCATTTGTTGAAATATTGTAACTTTGAAGAATATTCTAATTACAATTGAGTTATTATCTTATAGATCAAATCCCCTTTTGTGGATTGATCATGCCGGGTCTTGTATAAGACCAAATCCCCTTTTGTGGATTGGGAAAACCATGGTTATATGGTGGTGTTTGTAAAGTCGGCCCCTGGGATTTAATAAAGTTGTTTTAACCACTATTGGAAGAAGTCGGCCCTACTTGATGAAGAGACTTAACCCTAGCACCTCCTCAACTAGTATTTATAAGTGAGGAGGGCACCTCATTTGTTCATTCACTCACACTTCTAATGCACATCTTTTGAAGGTAGTTGTAGTTGCAAAAAGGAGAGAGAGGTGCATGCTCAGTCCTAGTATTTTCTTGGTGGTTTTGGTCTTTAGTCTTGGAATTTTATTGGCAATCTATTATTGAGGAAGTTTTGGTTGGGTTTTCTCCCCCATGAGGGTTTCCAAGGATAAAATGTTGTGTACCTTGTGATTGTGTTTCTTTCAGTGATCATACTTATGTTGTTATGCTCTAGTGAATTGAAAAGAACTTAATAACATCTCTAAAATTAACATGGTATCAGAGCTTGAATGAATAGAGCACCTTTCACTAGGTATCTAAAAACATTGTTGTCGTACAAGAAAATTAGGGCTTTTTATTCGAAGTGAATTTCTGACTAAAAGCCATCTAGGGAAGTGAGCCCTACCCTAGCGCATCATTTGGCAACTTGAACGCACATTTTTCAATGACTAGAGCCTCCGAAAGTCAAACCCTAGTTTTGAATAGTACTAGAAAACCAGAAAACCAGAACTAGTACTAGAAGTACCAGTCCATATTTGCGCAGGTCAAGTTTCAAGGGGTAAAACTTGGAATTTTTTAAAACAGATAGCTCTAGTCTACTCGCCTCAGCCCATTGAATCTCCTGGTAAGTTCATATTCATTTTCTGAGCACTTTCAGTTTTTGGTCATTTTCCCGGCTCCAAGTCAAGATGTTTGCAAGCACCAAGCTTGTTGACAAGTTAGAATGTGTGGAAAACTTTTGTTCCTGGAAGTACAAAATTGGACTCATTCTTGAAGAGAATGACCTTGCAAAATTCATAAAATAAAATGTACTGAAACCCGAAGAAGATGTAGCCAAAGAAAAGTACAAGAAGGATATGGTTAGGGCCAAAAGGATCATTGTAGACTCCATTAAATATCACTTGATCCCTCAAGTATCTTCCAAGAATACTCCAAAATAGATGTTTGATTCCCTAACTAGAATGTATGAAGGAAAGAACATCAAGCATAAGATGAACTTGAGAACCCAACTCAAGAACACAAAGATGCAGAAAGGAGAAACAATTCAAGATTATTTCTCTAGAGTTACTCATTTCAAATAACAACTAGAAGCAATTGGAGACAACTTGGATAAGATGAACTCATTATGAAAACTATTAATGGTCTCACAAGACCTTGGTATGCCTTCATCCAAACCATTTGTGCAAGAAAATAAAAACTCCAATTTGACAGTCTTTAGGAAGAATGTGTTCAAGAAGAAGCAAGAGCAGCCAACAGAGAAGCAATACTATTAAGGGATGAAGACCAAGACCTATCTTCTCATGCTAAAGGAGGAAAGAAAAAGGTCCCATTTCCAAAAGGAGACCCACCTCCATAAGTAATATCACCCCCCAAAGAGATTCACCCATTTCCATAAAGAATCTCACCCTCTAAGGAGATTCCAGAAATATCAGAAGAGTAAAAAAAAAGACAAATATTTCTCCTCTTATCATTGTTATCATTGTGATAAGATGGGACACATTGCTAAGAATTGTCCTACCAGAAGGGAAGAATACAAGAAGAGAAATAAAAAAATACATCATGCCCATGCAGTTGAAGATGATGAGCCACCCACGAAGTTAACTAAAGAAGAGATTGAAGATTATGTTTTATTTTCCTCCCTCTCAGGATCTATGACACCTGGAGAGGATACTTGGTTCATGGACAGTGGTGCCTATAAGCACATGATAGGTCAAAGAGACATTTTCTCTAGTCTTACAGAAAAGGACTTTCCCTAGAAAGTTTCACTTGGAGATGATTATCAGTATCCTATCAAAGGAATGTGAGAATCCACCTATAAACTTGATTCAAGGACTTCGATGAGAATGAAGGATGTACTTTATGTACCAGGTTTGAGAAAGAACTTACTTTCTATCTCAGCTCTAGATAAGAAAGGTTTCAAGGTTGCGTTCATAGATGGTGAAGTTCTTATGTGGTCTAAAGGAAAATCCATAGAAGATGCAATTGTTATTGGAACAGAAGAAGGTGGCTTGTATAAGTTAAAAGGCCACTCAGATGCAACCTTCACTCACTCCATTGAGAGTCCCTGCAAACTTTGGTATAGAATACTAGCTCACATCAACTACAAATCCTTACCATATGTAAGCAAGGTAGTTATAGGTCTACCAAAATTCAAGGTTGATCATGAAGGTGTGTGCAATGGATGTGCACAAGGAAACAACATAAAGAATCCTTTCCCAAAGAGTGACATTAAAGCATAAGGAATCTTGGAGCTCATCCACTCAAATGTGCGTGGTCCAATTCCATCAACCTCTTTAAGTGGGTATGTATACTATGTGTCATTTATTGATGATTATTCTCACAAGACTTGGGTTTATTTCTTGAAATCAAAAGATGAAGTACTCAGAAAATTCAAGGAATTCAAATCCTTGGTAGAAAATCTATCTGAAAGAAAAATCAAGATACTCAGGTCAGATAATGGAGGAGAATACACCTCAAATGAATTTGTAAGCTTTTGCAGAGATGTCAGAATTCAGAGGGAGCTCACCACTCCCTATAATCCTCAGCAAAATGATGTAGCAGAAAGAAATAATATAACAATAATGGAAGCAATGAAGACTATGATCCGCGAGCAAGATCTTCCAATGCACTTATGGGATGAAGCAGCAAGAACAACAATTTATGTCCAAAACTGATTATCCCATAGTGCACTTGGATTCAAAACCCCTGAAGAAATGTTCTCCGGAAAGAAGCAAGAAGTAAGTCATCTCAAGATATTTAGTTGTCCAGTGTTTGTACACATTCCAAAAGAAATGAGAACTAAGATGGATCCTTTAGAAAATAAGGGAATATTTGTTGGATACTATGAGGTCTCTAATCCCTTCAGACTTTACATACCAGGTTACCATCATATTGAGATCAACATAGATGTAACCTTTGATGAATATGAAACACTCAAAAGATCAAGGAAATTCTAGCTTGAAGAAGTATTTGAAGAAGAACCTGTAGCTCCCAAAGTTGCAGAACCTGTGAAGGAAGTTACACTCACCCTTGATGATGATATTTCAGAAGATCATGATATGATAGAATCTCAAGAACCTCCCCAGATGACGATCTCTCACAAGAGAAATCTAGCTTGGGCAAGTGAAATTATTCAAGATGCAGAGAAGTATGGTGCCCCAGAAGGAACCATGAGACAAAGCAAGAAACCTATGCCATTATCCAATGATATGGCCTTGATGTGCGATCTCATTGAAAAGGAACCTACTTGCTTTGAAGAATCCATTCAAAAGAAAGAATGGGTGGATGCCATGACATAAGAATACCAGTCCACTATAAATAATGATGTATGGGAAATAGTTCCTAGACCAAAGAACAAAGATGTGGTGTCTTCCAAATGGATATACAAGATAAAACATGTTGCAGAAGGAAGTATTGAAAAACATAAAGAAATATTTGTAGCTTGTGTCTTTTCTCAAAAGGAAGGCATTGATTATGAAGAGACGTTTTCTCTTGTAGCCAGATACACTTCTATCAGAACCATCATAGCTCTTGCAACCAAAATGAAGTGGAATTTACACCAGATGGATGTGAAAAAAACCTTCTAAAATGGTGTTATTGAAGAAGAAGTGTATATAGAACAACCACAAGGGTTTGAAGTTAAAGAAAGAAAGACTCATGTCTGCAGGTTGAAGAAAGATCTGTACGGGTTGAAGCAAGCTCCTAGAGCTTGGTATGGAAGAATTGATAGTTTCCCGACAAGCTTGGGTTTTACCAAGGGTAAATTTGATTCTAACCTTTACTTCAAGGTTATGAATGATGAGCCAGTTATATTGCTACTGTATGTGGATGACTTATTCTTAACAAGAGAAGAAATTCTCATCAAAGATTGTAAGAAGAAACTCACTGTAGAGTTTGAGATGAAAGACCTAGGCCTGATGCATTATTTCTTAGGTCTTGAAGTTTGGAAAAGCCCAAAGAAGATATTCCTTAACCAAGGGAAGTATGTAGTTGAAATACTGAAGATATTTGACATGTTGGAATTAAATCCATGAACACATCCATGGAAACAAAGTTGAAGTTCCTATTTGATACTTTGTCGGAATTGGTTGATGCTACATTGTATAGACAAATTAGGGTTTGTTGATGTATCTGATGAATACTAGGCCAGATATATGCTTTGTTGTGAACACCTTGAATCAATATCCTGTAGAGACCAAATGTGTTCACTTTGTAGCTACAAATCATGTGATGAGATACCTTAAGGGTACATTGGATTATGGTCTATGTTATAATGGAGATCATGACTTCAGACTGTATGGTTATACTGATTCAAATTGGGCTGGAAGTGTTTCATATAGAAAGAGCACTTCAGGATGTTGTTTCAGTTTGGGGTCAGCCATGAATTCATGGCAGAGAAGGAAGCAATCGAGTATTACTCTCAACACGACAGAAGTGGAATACATTGTAACATGTTTCGCCAGTTGTGAATCCATATGGCTTCGAAAGTTGTTGATAGGTTTATTCGATCTGGAGATGTAAGCCACCATGATTCTATGTGATAACCATAGTTGTATAAATATGACAAAGAAATTAGTGTTCCATGATAAGTCGAAGCACATAGAGATCCGATATCACTACATTCGTGATATGGCATAGAGGGGAGTTGTAAAGCTCCAATATGTTGGCACAAATGAGCAAGTTGCAGATGTGTTGACCAAGCCTCTGTCTGATGTGATGTTTGAATACTTTCAAGACAAGATTGGTATAATCTGAAAGGACCTCCCTCGAAAGGGGGAGTGATGATGATGATACTATGGTATCCTAACCAACAATGGGTATCTCCATTAGGATTTTATGTCATAGGGGATTGATCATTCCTAGAATAATCCCGAAGGTCCGGTAAGGATGGTCTGTCAGAGTACTTGTGCATGTATATGCCAACTATGGTTAGTACTGGTAGTTCCATTAGGATTTTATATCATAGGGAATTCTTTGATTCATGGGAAGATCCCAAAGTTCTGGTAAGGACATTATGTCAGAGTACCACATGGTAGCTCTGTTAGGATTTTACATCCTAGGGAATCTTATGATTCGTAGGAAGATCTTGAAGGTCCGGTAAGGAAGATCTGTCAGAGTACCAAAAAATGTTGTTGTTTCACTTGCCTCATTCTGTTTCCATATGATGATTATTTTGTTATCCCATTCTCATGTTGATGATGTTTTTATCTCAGCCTCATGCTGATGATGTTGTTATCTTAGCCTCATGATGATGATGTTGTTGTTTCATCCTAATGTTGTTGTTCATGATGTTGTTTCAGCCTCTTGCTTTTGTTGATGATGTTGTGTCAGCCTCGTGTTGTTGTTGATGCTATTGTACTAACCTCATACTATTGATGATGGTATTGGTGATGTTTTTGCCTTAGTGTTATGCTAAATGGTGTTTGTTGATGCCCAAAAGCGCAACGTGGAATCTCTACATGCAAATTGGTTGCAATGCCTTATTATTTATATATAATTAATAATATACTAAATAGGTGGGACCCCGTTGTGTGAATAATTATGAAGGACGCTCTTAATTGATTCGCTTATGTCTATTTTGAAAAAATGACTCTACAGTTTAAAAAAAAAATCGAAATCACTTTTCAAGTGAAATGGGAAAGTGATAGATTTATTGGCGATTTAATTTAAAGAAGAAAGGGAAAAGGTGTTGTTTTAATGAGCATCTTGGTTTATTCTGCTGCATATATTTTGAATGGTTGATTTGAACTCCAAACATGGGTTGTATATGCTTATAGCATATAACACTTATGAATTCTTGTTATTATCATGGAAATTGATTAAGTTGTATAGGGTGGTAATTTTCCCCTAGCAAAGAATGCGGGACATTGAATGTATTTGGTTCTAAGTATTAAAATATGCACATGAGTTATTGGAAGGTGGAAAATGCAATTTGTTTTGTTTTGATGGCACACATAGTGGACTATGCGTTGGTGCCCTCATACTTGGTTGTGGTTGATGGAGTTAATGTAGGAAACAATGTCAATTACTGCACGTCGCTCTAACCCTACCTCAATGTCTCCACCCTCACTTGCTTCACATTTGGGTTGGTTGTTTTGGCTGGTGCTGCCTCCATTTTTCTCATCCTTGGAAAGAAGAATCACGCTCATTGTTTTCCTGACATTTTGCATACAGGTATGATGGATCTTGCCACTCCATTCATGAAACATAGCTCTGCTCAGAATAAAATCTTGATGTTGGCTCTTAGATTTTCTCACAGGTTGTGCTTTCTTTCCAAAGTTTAAATGAATGTATGTGGTTTTCGACTGTGAAATTCTATATTAAATGGAGTTCCTCTCTGTTGGCACTTGAGTTTTCAAGCCGATTCATAGTTGAAATTTCCTTTCTATTTGAATGACATTGCGTCCATAATATGTGGTTGCTATGTTGCTATGCCTATTAGCAAATAATTATGGGAAATGTTGTTCGAGTTTCACTCGTCCCTAGTCATTAAAATTTGATGGTTTTTTTCTTTCTGTGATATAAAAGAATGGTTATTTTCTTAATTCCATTACCCAATCATGAAATATTTGTAGCTCCTTCAAACTACCTGTCAATTGTTTGTATATGTATGGGAATATTTTCTTTGCAAATGCCATGAGGGGTCTGTGGAGAGGTATGTGGAAAGTATGTTGTGATAAGAGATGGTTAAAATGTTCTTTTCCGCAAAATCCTTGAAAGTTTCACCTTCGTGTTCGCCCAGACCTCAGTTCTTTTATATATGAGTCACAATTTCAAACTCTGAGCTTGATGTCTATTATCAGTGGTTAATCCAACATTTGGGAGGTTGGCTATTCACGTTTCATTTTTCATGTATCCATGGATTTTTGGTCGATTTTGAAAATTGTATAATGATATAATAAACAAGCACCAGTTGCACATGCATTTCGAACCCAATCTGTTTACACAACATGTATTAAATTTGTAATACCAACGTTGTATGGTGATTGGCTTAGGTCGTTCTCTTAGCTCCCACACACACTTGATGTAGTTTGGTTTTAATTGTGTTGAATGTCTCTGTTAACAGTCTTTCCCAAAAATTCTTATGACAAAAAGAGAAGGAAGTGGAAATTTGTACAGTTGACAGTCCTAGAACTTTCCTGGGGTTTTATATTAGATGATATGAAAACAACTGTGTGTTGGATTTGACTTAATAAACAGATAAAAGTTTTGGCAATTATTTTATTAATGGTGATGGCATTTTTTGGATATCATTTCATATAATAGAACAATAATCATTTTTCCCTCTCATTATATCACTTTTCACACATTATATCCCCCTCACCTTCCCAAGTACATTTAAAGCATTCCTTGTTCTATTATTGTAAAATTTAAATCCATTTAGAAAAGAGAAAGGGTTAACGACAAAAGAGAAAAGACTAAGATAATGAATGATGTCTGAAAGTTGAACATGGATACACTTTCTCTTACGTCTGCAATTGCTTGAACAATACTTGTTGGTCATTCCCCATCCATGCTACCACTTTTTGCACATTATATCCCCCTCATCTTCCAAATAGACCTACCACTCCATGTTCAAAAGGAAAATTAATTTATTGGGTTTTTCCAGAGTTGATGGATGGATTGCATGTGCTTTTGTGTGAATAATAGAGCCAACATTTTGATTTTATTTAGGTAGAGTTTTATGCATGGATTGTTAAGAGTTTTTCATAACATGTTGGAATATTGCTTGAGGATGAGCTTCTTTAGCAAAGGAAGTAATGGAAGAGGCAATAGAGGTAGAGGAAATTGCAAGAGGGGTCATAAAAGGCCTCAGTTTTCAATACATTTTGATGTTGATCCATAGAAATTAAACCAACTCTTTCAAGCTAGAATCTTTAACCTAGTTGGCCATGGGATCCTCCAGCCCCAACCTGAGAGACTGTCATTCCAGCCACATCAAAACTTTTCTGGTATTTGCGTCCCCCCTCATGTGTTTATGCAACCAGAACTGCCTGACAATAATGGTTAGAAAGAGATTGTCCATCATCATGCTATTCATCACCATGATTGGCCTACTGCTTCTTTGTCATTACCCCCTCTGCCACTGCCAAAGAATTCAATTTCCCAAGCTTATCATGTTGTCTCACCTGTACAACCATCTCATGCTAGTAAGAGGTTAAAAATTGATGTTTCCAATCCTATGAAAGATAAAGGAAAAGGAGTGGTCACTGCCTCCCAATCATCCAAAGAGTCCTCCAAATATGTGTCTTCACATCTTCATCTTAAGGATAATTGTTCTCATGTTATCAATGTAGTCTAGCCTCAAGGTTCCAATCAGCCTAAGGCTACCAAAGAAATATCAAAAGGGGACAACAATGAGAAGAGGCCAAATGCCTCTCATAGTAAATTGGTTTTTAATGATGATTTATGTTATTTTCTATTGAGGACAATATTTTTACTTTGACAATGTTTTGGACAACAAGCATATATTTAGGCAGTTTTTTTGGACAACATGGATATAATGCCATTTTTGGATATGGTCATGTTATTTTTTGCTGATATTTAATATAAATATGAGAACGAGAGTTACAAGGAGGATATTTGAATCAAATGATTTGGGTTTTATATTTTAGGTTTGATGATTATTAAAAGAGATGGAAATGGGAGTCACAAGGGGTCCCACCTATTTAGTATTATTTAATTAGACCCTTACTTAAATATATTATTATTATTTTGTCTCAACTAATTAGTTAAGCTAGTTAAGATTAACCAAAAAGGTAGTTGAACTACCATAACTTAATGAGAAGGAATAAAAGCTCAATGAAAGGAAGAGACAAGAGAGGAGAAAAATAGAAGGAGAACTGCAGCCATAAGGTTTTCTCTATAATAGTGATATAATTTCATCTTTCATTCATTCTAAGTTTACTAGAAGGCTTAACCATCTTGATGACAACAAGGTCTTATTGAAGGCAGTAGGATTCAAAATTGAATCATATATTTCAACAGCTTGTTTTAAAGGTGCATGATTTATCTTTGATAGTCCGTGTGTTATTGTCTTTTTATAAATTAAATTTTATAACTGATATAGAATATTTTGCAGAGTAAAGTGACAACATTTTGTGGCAAGCTGATCTAGATCTTTAGATTCAATTTTCTTTTGTTTCCAGAGTCTTTTTGTATGGTTCCCATCAGAGGCTTCTAAATTTGACTTTGGTCCCTACCCTCACAGGGGTTTGTAAAGAGAATTCAGTCTTGTATCTCAGAATGAAATCAATACAAAAATCAATTTTCTGATTTCAATCTCACCTATGTATTTTGATGATTTGGTTCATTTTTTTCTTTTATCTCCAGGTACACACTCATGTAATTTCTATACACACTTATGTAATTTTTGTTTAAGTTTATTTCTTTTCTGCACAATTACATATAATATATAAAACAAACCATCCTTGGTCCCTTGTACTTTTCTTTTTTAAAACAGAAACAGAGTAAAATTTATATTAAAAAACTGCGAGTAAACGAAGGAGGAGTACAAAATATGTGCTATAGGAGTTGTAGAAAACAAAATTCACTCCCCTGTATTCTCTCAGAAGGAAGTGGTGAGCAGGGGCAGTGTTTTCTAGAATGTTAAATCCTATTTGAGCTTTTATAGTGAAAATCATTCAAAAAGATCCTAATAAAAGCACAGTGAAACACATCATACACTTAAAATCTGTTTTGGTCTGGTGCAGAGGAGTCTTCTTCTGTTGGAGGCCGCAAATTTAGGTCCAGTCATGGTCATGGTCCTGGCAAGGAATCTCCATCGGAAATGATTGTAGTCAGGGAGGCTGAAGGCGACGCAGGCCTAGCCACAAATTGAAGAGCTTCTATCTATTGACTTAACGCTTCACATTCATCCTTGTTCCTTTGTTGTTCTCCTTGATGATGAATGCTAATTTCAATTATGGATAGAGCTTGGGTTGAGAGAGCTTTGAGTTGGATTTGTAGGTTTTTCACCGTTCTCACCAACTCATCATGCTCTTCCACTGAAACCGCGCGCTGATTGCCATGGCTCCTTCTCATTTTTCCAAATTTCCTTGTGTTGTTTGTCTGTATTATGCGAGAGTATGTATCTGTGCACAAGGGAGGAGTGAGATTCGCTCTTCTTTGTGAAGTATGGAGAATGCCTAAAAAATGATCCACACCTCTTTTGATATGCTCCATCACCCTTGCTGTATTCAACGAACATATCCGATTTCCTGATTTTGAACACGATTTGCAGCCATACCTACTACTGATATTGGTACTGTTCACATTACCTAAAATCAATGCACAGGACGCCCAAGGCGTCATGCTGAAAAGGTTCCTCCCACTCCAGGCCTTGATTCCATGCGCAGGTGCAGTTGTAGGGACGACGAAATGACTTCCCAAGTCGGGGGAGATGGTGATAAAGAGCAGGGTGACATGCGCTAAGGTGAGGGGGGAGGCGTCTAGGTGACGAGAGGTAAGGTGTGGCAGCTTGTGGCAACTGCCAAGTGTGTCAGATGTCGGGGGTAGTGAGGAGGATTTATGACGAGATGAGTTCATGATCCAGGCTAGGAAATTCCAAGTGTCTCACTGAGTGGGCAGGTGTGCTGGCCTCCATGCATCCAGGGCCTGACAGATTTGTGACGTGGTCATGGGATGGGTTTGTAATGTGTGACACCATTGACTACTAACGAGCCTTTCTCCAGGGCGATGGCCAAATTTGCTTGGATGTATGCCATTTGATTATTTCTTTGGAGGACATGGAAGAGGAAGATATTGGAGAAGTGATTGATAGTTGTCGAAATTCGTTGGAGTATGGACTTTAAGTGAATATTTGGGGGGTGGGATCCTTTGCGTGCATGGTTTATGATAATATTAGAGTCACCAATCATCGAGAGGGAGTGGATGCTCAGGCTTTTAGCAAGAAGAAGACCTTGGTATAGAGCATAAGCTTCGGCTTGGTTATTGGTTGTGATTCCAAGGCTCCAGTGGAAGGAGAGTGCTTGATTTCCTCATGGGCAAATGATGACCCCTCCCTCTTTTGCCACCCCACCTTGGTCCCTTGTACTTAATACTTGTGAATTAAGTGATTGTTTTTCTTTGGATATAAAACCCGAGTGACATTCCCAACTATCTTGCCTTAGCCTGGAAAGATCTGAAAATGCTTGAGTAAGGTTCTCCATACCTTTTCCTCAACATTTATTTGGCAACCATACTAGGGATATCTTCCATATCTCTCTGGTTGATTGTATCACAACTATATTTAGTTTTTATGATTTGTCTGTACTCCTTAACTTTTTTTTCCATGAAAATACCTGTTACAAGACAACCCAATATTGGAAATGGTCTTGACGACCAAACTAACATTACATTGTCCTTGTTCAACACTATTTTAGAAACTGCTAGTACCCACACTGAACTTGAACGTTCCTGGGAAGTAATCGAAAGGGACATAAGTACCTGTGAACGTCAGGAAGCCATGCAAAGGAAACCAAAAAATCAACAGTAGCATCCCCTTTCTTACATCTTTGGTCTTTCATTTCATGTCCTATAATCCTTGTATCTCTCAAAGGAGAAGAGGATTGTCCCCTAAAGCTACTCCTATTTTTGAAATATGAAGGAGGAAGATTGTTTTATCAACACAAGAAAGTTCTCTAAGGCGAACTTTATCAGATTCTTCTAGTTCACCTTCATCACCCATACCTATCACCTTCAACATGACATCTGCGGGTAGTGGTAGTGGAACCGGAGGTGCCTCCTCCTCATAGCCTTATGCTTCGTCAGTGATTGGTAGTATACAATCATCAAGTCCCTATTCAATCCACTACCAATCCTACTAAAGTTATAAAGAAATATGGGATTTTCCAATTTGAGGAAGATGCTATGACCACCCCATGGAAAGTATCTTCTCCCTTGAATCTGGCACCTTCTACTCACCCATTACCAAAGTTTGAGGAGCATTTACCTAGTTTTTCGGGAAATAATACCATTACTACACACAAACACCTGGTATCATTTTCTATTGCTTTTCATAATATCGGGGCTAACGATAATGACACTTGCATGAGTCTATTTTTCAACTCCCTCGAAGGGAAAGATACAACATATTTTTTTGATCTCCCTCCCAAAATTCTTTCCACATGGGAAGAATTGGTTTATTGGTTCAAGTCCACTTATGGAAAGTCTAAGAGTATGGTTGAGTATTTAAGGGAATACAACAACATTGCCTATAAATATGGTGAAACCATTAAGTCTTTTAACCTTCGGTTCACCAAATTATATAATCAAATCCATGAACTAATCCGCCCTCAAAATCAAGCTGTTTTCATGCATTTTTATAATTCATTACCTTCTCCTTATTGTCATAGACTTGAAGAGAAGGATATTGACAATATTGGTTTTACTCTTCATACTTGCCTAGAATATGAGGAGAAAATCGAAAGAATGGGTCTCCCCAAGGGAGACTTTGTCAAGAAAACAAATATTTCTTCCTTCCTACAACTCATGCAAGATATGAATAATAGGATGATAGCCTACGAGCGAAAAGGAAATGTCTCTTCCTCTGCCCCTGGGGCATCTTCTTCTTCCTTAGCACCTTTTAGGAATAATAATGAAAATACTTTTCAGCCAAAGGCCATTATGTCTCGCATTTAGTGTAATTTATGTGAAGAAAATCATGAAGAAAGTACTTGCAAAGTTAAGAAAAATGACAGAGATAAGATCTTTGGAAAAAGGCCCGATACCACAATTGTTGTTTTAGATTGGGTTGAACCAAAATATGTTATGGTAATCAATACCAGGAATAAATCTTACAATGCCAAGGGAAAATATGAGCCTCCTCATACTTCTTCTACCCCAAGCTCATCTTCTCAAGGTGTTGATACACAAACTGTCAGAACTCCCAATAATTAAGGAGTGCCTTCTCCTCTTCCATCTTCTAAATATAATATCCTTAATAAATTGGCTAATATCAAATCCAATGATACTCTTTTGGACATGGTTTCCATCCCATAACAACAAAAGCATCTCAAAAACTTTATGGAAGGTAAAATTTCTACCATAGCCAATCTATTTGAAGAGTCAAAAGAAGAGGATTCAACTGTAAATAAAATAGGTGTAAATAATTTTAGGAACCTTGTAAAAAAAACCCCTTTTTATATTTTTGTTAAAATTATGGACAAAATAGCTCATTGTTTCCTAATCGATGGCGGGTCTGGTCCAAGTGTAATGTAAAAAATGATCATGGAAGAGCTTGTCTTATCATGCACTAATGAAAATTCTAGAAGCATGATCTCTTATAAAAATTTGCAGCAATCAACTATAGGTGGAATCAAAGATGGAACCTTAGTTATGTGCGCACATCCTGAGATAAGAAAAACTCTCAGCATCCAAGTAATTGATATGTTAGTGAGTAAATATTCAATTATTTTAGGAAGAGACAAGAAATCCTTAACGGGTGGATATCTTTCACTTGATGAAACACATTTTTCCATCCCTCAGAATGAAAAGAACATTATAGTCCTTAGGGAAGGAAGAATTTCACCATATATAGAGAGTGTTCCCCAACCCAATGTAAATTATCTTGAAGAATATTTGGGGGTGTACTATATCTTCGCTGATGAGGGTGACACTATGCTCGAACCAATTGATTTTGATGATGGCATGTGGCACATGCATTTCGATGGCTCATGCTCAAACGAAGGTAATGGGGCCGGCATAATTCTATATTCTACGATAAGTAAAATACACAATTTTTTTTATAGGTTATAATTTGCTTGCACAAACAATGTCACCGAATTTGAGGCCTTACTGTTAGGCATCGAAAATGCATATAACCTTAGTTGTGGCCACCTTACATTTTTTTGTGATTCTGAACTTGATGTGAACCTTGTACGTAAGATTTATTCACCAAGCAACAAGTTTCTTAAACAATATACCCAAGTTGTTTGGATGCTCATTTCAAATCTGTTATCATTTAACATCACTCATGTTAAGAGAGAACTTAATTCAATGGCTGATAGGTTAGCTGTGTTTGTAACATCTCCTACCCGACAACTCTGATGATAAAAATAGAAGGAAGTGGATTAAGTGATTGTTTTTCTTTGGCTATAAACCCCGAGTGACATTCCCAACTATCTTGCCTTAGCCTGGCAAGATCTAAAAATTATTGAGTAAGGTTCTACATACCTTTTCCTCAACATTTATTTGGCGACCTTACTGAGGAGATATTCCATATCTCTTTGGTTGATTGTATCACGACTATATTTAATTTTTCTGATTTGTTTGTACTCCTTAACTATTTTTTCCATGACAATACCTATTACAAGACAACCCAATATTGGAAACGGTCTTGACGACCAAACTAACATCACATTGACCTTGTTCAACATTATTTTAGAAGTTGCTAGTACTCGTGTTGAACTTGAACGTTCTTGGGAAGTAATCGAAAGGGACATAAGTATCTGTGAACGTCGAGAAGCCATGCAAAGGCAACCCAAAAATCAATAGTAACCTCCACTTTCCTACCTCTTTGGTCTTTCTTTTCATGTCCTCTAATCCTCGTATCTCTCGAAGGAGAAGATGATTTTCCCCTGAAGCTACTCCTATTTTTGAAATATGAAGGAGGAAAATTGTTTTATCAATACAAGAAATTTCTCTAAGGCGAACTTTATCGAATTATTCTAGTTTACCTTCATCACCCATACCTATCACCTTCAACATGAAATATGCGGGTAGTGGTAATGGAACCAGAGGTGCCTCCTCCTCGCAACCTTCTGCTTCATCAGTGTTTGGTAGTATATACAGTCATCAAGTCCCTATTCAATCCACTACCAATCCTACTAAAGTTATAAATAAATATGGGCTTTTCCAATTTGAGGTATATGCTACGACCATCCCATGGAACACATCTTCTCCCTTGAATCTGCCACCTTCTACTCACCCATTACCAAAGTTCAAGGATCATTTCCTTGGGTTTTCAGAAAATAATATTGTTACTACAAACAAACACCTAGTAGCATTTTCTAATGCTTGTCATAATATCAGGTCTAATGATAATGACACTTGCATGCATCTATTTGTCAACTCCCTCGAAGGGAAAGCTACAA
>JZKD02S0052179.1:46824-58220 GCA_000966675.3 Picea glauca | reverse complement strand
CTCGATTGGAGGTTGCCCCCTCGAAGAGGCCTGTGAACATTGCTATCTGAATCAAGTGCTATTTCTGTTCAAGTGCTATTTCTGTTGCTATTTCGTATATCATTTCTGTGTGTTGCGAAGATTATGCTGGATATTTTACTGCTATTCTGTTATTTCTAGCATTTCGTTTCTGTTCTGTATATTTTATATATCTGGTATCTTGCACCATTCGCGGTCATGGTCCTGGCGAGGAATCTCCATCAGAAATGGTTGTAGTCGGGGAGGCTGAAGGCGACGCAGGCCCATCCACAAATTGAAGAGCTTTTATCTATTGCCTTAACGCTTCACATTCATCCTTGTTCCTTTGCTGTTCCTCCTGATGATGAATGCTAATTTCATATATGGATAGAGCTTGGGTTGAGAGGGCTTTGATTTGGATTTTCAGGTTTTTCACTTTTCTCACCAACTCATCATGCTCTTCCACTAAAACCATGCGTTGATTTCCATGGCTCCTTCTCATTTTGCCAAATTTCCTTATGTTGTTTGTATGTATTATGCGAGAGTCTGTATCTGTGCTCAAGGGAGGAGTGAGATATTTTATTCTCTGTGAAGTATGGAGCATACCTACAAAATGAGCCACACCTCTTTTGATATGCTCCATCACCCTTGCTGTATTCAATGAACAGATCTGATTTCCCAATTTTGAACACAAGTTGTAGCTATACCTACTGCTGATATTGGTACTATTCACATTACCTGAAATCAATGCATAGGACGCCCAAGGCATCATGCTGAAAAGGTTCCTCCCACTCCAGGCCTTGATTCCACGTGTAGGAGAAGCCATAGGGACGACAAAATGACTTCCCAAGTCAGGGGAGATGGTGATAAAGAGCAGGGTGACACGTGCTGAGGTGAGGGGGGAGGCATCTAGGTGTCGAGAGGTGAGGTGAGGCAACTTGTGGAAACTACCAAGTGTGTTAGATGTCAGAGGCATTGAGGAGGCTTTATGATGGGACGAGTTTGTGATCTAGGCTAGGAAATTCCAAGTGTCTTGCTGAGTGGGCAGGTGTGTTGGCTGCCATGTGTCCAGAGCCTAATAGATTTGTGACGTGGTCATGGGATGGGTTTGTAATGTGTGAGGCCATTGAATACTAACGAGCCTTGCTCTAGGGAAATGGCCAAATTTTCTTGGATGTATGACATTTGATTGTTTCTTTGGAGGACATGGAAGAGGGAGATATTGGAGAAGTGATTGATAGTTGTCGAAATTCATTGGAGTATGGCATTTAAATGAATATTCGAGTGGTGGGATCCTTTGCGTGCATGGTTTATGATAATCTTAGAGTCACCAATCACCGAGAGGGAGTGGATGCTCAGGCTTTTAGCAAGAAGAAGACCTTGGTACAAAGCATAAGCTTCGTCTTGGTTATTGGTTGCGATTCCAAGGCTCCAGTGGAAGGAGAGTGCTTGATTTCCTCGTGGGAAAATGATGACCCCTCCCACTCCTACCACCCCACCTTGGTCCCTTGTAATTAATACTTGCAAATTAAGTGATTGTTTTTCTTTGGATATAAAACCCGAGTGACATTCCCAACTATCTTGCCTTAGCCTGGAAAGATCTGAAAATGCTCGAGTAAGGTTCTCCATACCTTTTCCTCAACATTTATTTGGAAACCATACTGGGGATATCTTCCATATCTCTCTGGTTAATTGTATCACGACTATATTTAGTTTTTCTGATTTGTCTGTACTCCTTAACTTTTTTTTCCATGACAATACCTATTACAAGACAACCCAATATTGGAAACGGTCTTGATGACCAAACTAACATTACATTGACCTTGTTCAACACTATTTTAGAAACTGCTAGTACCCACACTGAACTTGAACATTCCTTGGAAGTAATCAAAAGGGACATAAGTATCCGTGAACGTCAGGAAGCCATGCAAAGGAAACCCAAAAATCAACAATAACGTCCCCTTTCTTACCTCTTTGGTCTTTCTTTTCATGTCCTATAATCCTCATATCTCTCAAAGGAGAAGAGGATTGTCCCCTGAAGCTACTCCTATTTTTGAAATATGAAGGAGGAAAATTGTTTTATCAACACAAGAAAGTGCTCTAAGGTGAAATTTATCATATTATTCTAGTTCACCTTCATCACCCATACCTATCACCTTCAACATGACATCTATGGGTAGTGGTAGTGGACCGGAGATGCCTCCTCCTCCCAACCTTCTGCTTCGTCAATGATTGGTAGTATATACAGTCATCAAGTCCCTATTCAATCCACTACCAATCCTACTAAAGTTATAAAGTAATACGGGATTTTCCAATTTGAGGAATATGCTACGACCACCCCATGGAAAGTATCTTCTCCTTGAATTTGGCACCTTCTACTCACCCATTACCAAAGTTCAAGGAGCATTTACCTAGTTTTTCGGGAAATAATACCATTACTACACACAAACACCTGGTAGAATTTTCTATTGCTTTTCATAATATCGAGGCTAACGATAACGGCACTTGCATGAGTCTATTTTTCAACTCCCTCAAAGGGAAAGATACAACATATTTTTTTGATCTCCCTCCCAAAATTCTTTCCACATGGGAAGAATTGGTTTATTGGTTCAAGTCCACTTATGGATAGTCCAAGAGTCTGGTTGAGTATTTAAGGGAATACACCAACATTGCCTATAAATATGGTGAAACCATCAAGTCTTTTAACCTTCGGTTCACCAAATTATATAATCAAATCCATGAACTAATCCGCCCTCAAAATCAGGCTGCTTTCATGCATTTTTATAATGCATTATCTTCTCCTTATCGTCATAGACTTGAAGAGATGGATATTGGCAATATTGGTTTTTCTCTTCATACTTGCCTAGAATATGAGGATAAAATAGAAACAATGGGTCTCCCCAAGGGAGACTATGTCAAGAAAACAAATATTTCTTCCTTCCTACAACTCGTGCAAGATATGAATAATAGGATGATAGCCTACGAGTGAAAAGGAAATGCCTCTTCCTCTGCCCCTAGGGCATCTTCTTCTTCCTTAGCGCCTTTTAGGAATAATAATAAAAATACTTTTCAGCCAAAGGCCATTATGTCTCGCAATTAGTGTAATTTATGTGAAGAAAATCATGAAGAAAGCACTTGCGAAGTTAAGAAAAATGCCAGAGATAAGATCTTTGGAAAAAGGCCCGATACCACAATTGTTGTTTTAGATTGGGTTGAACCAAAATATGTTATGGTAATCAATACCAGGAATAAATCTTACAATGCCAAGGGAAAATATGAGCCTCCTCATACTTCTTCTACCCCAAGCTCTTCTTCTCAAGGTGTTGATACACAAACTGTCAGAACTCCCGATAATCAAGGAGTACCTTCTCCTCTTCCATCTTCTAAATATAATATCCTTAATCAATTGGCTAATATCAAAGCCAATGCTACTCTTTTGGACATGGTTCCCATCCCAAAACAACAAAATCATCTCAAAAACTTTATGGAAGGTAAAATTTCTACCATAGCCAATCTATTTGAAGAGTCAAAAGAAGAGGATTCAACTGTAAATACAATAGGTGTAAATAATTTTAGGAACCTTGTAAAAAAACCCCCTTTTTATATTTCTGTTAAAATTATGGACAAAATAGCTCATTGTTTCCTAATTGATGGCGGGTCTGGTCCAAGTGTAATGTAAAAAATGATCATGGAAGAGCTTGGCTTATCATGCACTAATGAAAATTCTAGAAGCATGATCTCTTATAAAAATTTGCAGCAATCAACTATAGGTGAAATAAAAAATGGAACCTTAGTTATGTGCGCACATCCTGAGATAAGAACAACCCTCAACATCCAAGTAATTGATATGTCAGTGAGTAACTATTCAATTATTTTAGGAAGAGACAAGCAATCCTTAACGGGTGGATATCTTTCACTTGATGAAACACATTTTTCCATCCCTAAGAACGGAAAGAACATTATAGTCCTTAGGGAAGGAAGAATTTCACCATATATAGAAAGTGTTCCCCAACCCAATGTAAATTATCTTGAAGAAAATTTGGGGGTGTACTCTATCTTCACTGATGAGGGTGACACTATTCTTGAACCAATTGATTTTGACGATGGCATGTGGCACATGCATTTCGATGGCTCATGCTCAAACGAAGGTAATGGGGCCGACATAATTCTATATTCTATGATAGGTAAAATACACAATTTTTGTTATAGGTTATAATTTGCTTGCACAAACAATGTCACCGAGTTTGAGGCCTTACTGTTAGGCATCGAAAATGCATATAACCTTGGTTGTGGCCACCTTACATTTTTGGTGATTCTGAACTTGTTGTGAACCTTGTACGTAAGATTTATTCGCCAAGCAACAAGTTGCTTAAATGATATACCCAAGTTGTTTGGATGCTCATTTCAAATTTGTTATCATTTAACATCACTCATGTTAAGAGGGAACTTAATTCAATGGCTTATAGGTTAGTTGTGTTTGTAACATCTCCTACCGGACAACTTTGATGATAAAAATAGAAGGAAGTGGATTAAGTGATTGTTTTTCTTTGTCTATAAACCCCGAGTGAAATTCCCAACTATCTTGCCTTAGCCTGGAAAGATCTAAAAATTATTGAGTAAGGTTCTCCATACCTTTTCCTCAACATTTATTTGGCGACCATACTGAGGAGATCTTTCATATCTCTCTGGTTGATTGTATCACGACTATATTTAATTTTTCTGATTTGTTTGTAGTCCTTAACTATTTTTTCCATGACAATACCTGTTACAAGACAACCCAATATTGGAAACGGTCTTGACGACCAAACTAACATCACATTGACCTTGTTCAACATTATTTTAGAAACTGCTAGTACTCGTGATGAACTTGAACGTTCCTAGGAAGTAATCGAAAGGGACATAAGTATCCGTAAACATCGAGAATCCATGCAAAGGAAACCCAGAAAGCAATAGTAACCTCCACTTTCCTACCTCTTTGGTCTTTCTTTTCATGTCCTCTAATCCTCATATATGTCAAAGGAGAAGATGATTGTCCCCTGAAGCTACTCCTATTTTTGAAATATGAAGGAGGAAAATGGTTTTATCAACACAAGAAATTTCTCTAAGGTGAACTTTATCAAATTATTCTAGTTCACCTTGATCACCCATACCTATCACCTTCAACATAAAATATGCGGGTAGTGGTAATGGAACCAGAGGTGCCTCCTCCTCGCAGCCTTCTTCTATGTCAGTGTTTGGTAGTATATACAGTCATCAAGTCCCTATTCAATCCACTACCAATCCTACTAAAGTTATAAAGAAATATGGGCTTTTCCAATTTGAGGTAGATGCTATGACCATCCCATGGAACACATCTTCTCCCTTGAATCTGGAACCTTCTACTCACCCATTACCAAAGTTCAAGGAGAATTTCCCTAGGTTTTTAGGAAATAATACCGTTACTACAAACAAACACCTAGTAGCATTTTCTAATGCTTGTCATAATATCAGGTCTAATGATAATGACACTTGCATGCATCTATTTGTCAACTCCCTCGAAGGGAAAGCTACAACATATTTTTTTATCTCCCTCCCAAAATTCTTTCCACATGGGAAGAATTGGTTTATCGGTTCAATTCCACTTATGGACAGTACAAGAGTCTGGTTGAGAAGTTAAGGGAATACAACAACATTTCCTATCAAGATGGTGAAACCATTAATTATTTTAACCTTCGGCTCACCAAATTATATAATCAAATCCCTGAACTAATCTGCCCTCAAAATGAGGCTACTTTCATGCATTATTACAATAGATTACCTTCTCCTTATCGTCATAGACTTGAAGAGAAGGATATTGAAAATATTGGTTCCGCTCTTCATACTTTCCTAGAATATGAGAAGCAACTCGAAAAAACGGGTCTCCCCAAGGGAGACTTGGTCAAGCAAAAAAATATGTCTTCCTTCCTACAATTCGTGCAAGATATGAATAATAGGATGATAGCCTACGAGCAAAAAGTAAATGCCTCTTCCTCTGCCCCTGGGGAATCTTCTTCTTTCTAAGCACCTTTTAGGAATAATAATGAAAACACTTTTTAGCCAAAGGCCATTATGTCTTGTAGTTGGTGTAACTTCTTTGAAGAAAATCACGAAGAAAGTACTTGCGAAGTTAAGAAAAATACTAGAGATAAGATCTTTGGAAAAAGATTCGATACCACAATTGTTGTTTTAGATTGGGTTGAACCAGAAGATGTTATGGTAATCAATACCAGGAATAAATCTTACAATACCAAGGGAAAATATGACCCTCCTTGTACTTCTTCTACCCCAAGCTCATCTTCTCAACATGTTGATACACAAACTATGAGAACTCACGATAATCAAGGAGTGCCTTATCCTCTTCCCTCTTCTAAATATAATATCCTTAATCAGTTTGGCTAATATCAAAGATGATGCTACTCTTTTGGACATGGTTTCCATCCCAGAACAACAAAAGCATCTAAAACATTTTATGGAAAGTAAAATTTCTACCATAGCCAATCTATTTGAAGAGTCAAAAGAAGAGGATTCAACTGCAAATAAAATAGGTGTAAATAATTTTAGGAACCCTATAAAAAACCCCCCTTTTTATATTTCTATAAAAATTATGGACAAAATACCTCATTGTTGCCTAATTGATGGCGGGTCTGGTCCAAGTGTAATGTAAAAAATTATCATGGAAGAGTTTGGCTTATCATGCAGTAATGAAAATTCTAGCAACATGCTATCTTATAACAATTTGCAACAATCAACTATAGGTGAAATCAAATATGTAACCTTAGTTTTGTGCGCACATCTCGAGATAAGAAAAAATCTCAACATCCAAGTAATTGATATGCAATTGAGTAACTATTCAATTATTTTAGGAAGAGACTAACAATCCTTAATGAGTGGATATCTTTCACTTGACGGAACACATTTGTCTGTCCCTTGTAACAGAAAGAACATTATAGTTCTTAGGGAAGGAAGAATTTCACCATATATAGAGATCATTCCCCAACCCAATGTAAATTATATCGAAGAATATTTGGGGGTGTACTCTATCTTCGCTGATGAGGGTGACACTATGCTTGAACCAATTGATTTTGACGATGGCATGTGGCACATGCATTTCGATGGATCATGCTCAAATGAAGGTAATGGGGCCGGCATCATTCTATATTCTCCTATAGTTAAAATACACAAATTTTCTTATAGGTTAGAATTTTCTTGCACAAACAATGTCATCGAGTTTGAGGCCTTACTGTTAGGCATCGGAAATCCATATAACCTTGGTTGTGGCCACCTTATAGTTTTTGGTGATTCTGAACTTGTTTTGAACCTTGTACGTAAGATTTATTCACCAAGCAACAAGTTTCTTAAATGATATACCCAGGCTGTTTGGATGCTCATTTCAAATGTTCTATCATTTAACATCACTCGTGTTAAGAGGGAACTTAATTCAATGGGTGATAAGTTAGTTGTGTTTGCAACATCTCCTACCGAACAACTTTTACCTCAAAGACCTGATTGTATGTTCCAATCTCTATATCATCCTCACATCCCTGATAACATAGAATCATGGAAGGTTTTCTTGAATGATGAAGGCATTTGCGCTTTGATACAAAATGAATCGCTTAAGCCCAAGGAAATAATCTATGTGGAAGATGAAAAATTTCCTAAAGGCTTGACTCCTCTCGAAAGTTCATTTTCGTCGAGTGATGTAGGCAACAAAGAAACTCATAAGGAAGAGAAGTTGAAAAGGAAAGTGGGTGATACCATTTCCTTGAATATTTGGACACTCGAATCTCCAAAGATCATTAAACTAGGTGCCCAATGTTCTGATGAAGAAAAAGAGAAATTCACAGAGCTACTCCATGAATTTCAAGATGTTTTTGGATGGTCATACGAGGATCTTCGTGGTTTTGATCCTACTCTTATACAACATGCCATTACTATAAAGGAAGGGGTAAAACCAATTAGAAAAAAACAAAGACCTATTAACCATGCACTCAAATCTACTATTAAAAAATAATTGGAAAATTTATTAAAAGATAATATAATCTTTCTGGTTAAGTATTCTGAGTGGGTTTTAAATCTAGTCCTTGTTCGGAAGACTAATGACCAGATCAGATTATGTGTCGATTTCCGTGCATTGAATAGAGTGAGTGTCAAAGAACATTTCCCACTTCTTAATATGGAAATGATTTTACAACAGGTTACAGGGTCACAAATGATGTCCTTACTTGATTCTTTTTCTGGATATAATCAAGTCAAGGTAAAAAGGACCGATAGGCATAAAACCACTTTTTATGCATGTTGGGGCACCTTTTCTTATAAACACATGCCTTTTGTATTGTCTAATGCAGGTGCCACTTTTCAAAGAGGTATGCATATAGCTTTTGATGATCTAATCGGTAAGATTATCCAAGTTTATCTTGATGATTTGACTATTTATTCAAAGAACCGGTTGGATCATTTTGGTCATCTTAGAAAAGTTGTCATGCGTTGCAGAAAATTTAGCATTTATTTAAATCCTTCCAAAACATTTTTTAGTGTCACAAAGAGAAAACTCTTCGGTCATATTGTTTCTGATTAAAGAATAAGCATTGATAACGTAAGGATTACTATGATTCTAAACCTTCCTACCCCCACTTCCAAGAAAGAAGTTCAAGCTTTCATGGGAATTATTAATTTTTCTCATAGGTTTGTTCCTGATTTTGTTGTCACGGTTAAACCAATTCATAATCTTCTGAAGAAATATCGTTCTTTTTCTTGGACATATGACGTTGAAAATGTTTCCTTAGGATTAAGAAAGCAATTAGTTCCACACAGATTCTGGTGAAACTGGATTTTGAGAAAGATTTTATCATATATACCAATGCCACCAAGGAAGAAATTTATACTATCCTCTTACAAAGTGATGACCAAAACAATGAAAAACCTGTAACTTACACAATCCATAGTTTATCAGATGATGAAATCAAGTACTCTTATATTGAGAAACACTCTTTTTCTCTTATTAGTGCTATATAAAAACTTCACCACTTTATTTTAGGAAAACATACACAGGTAAGAGTCCCTTTGCCTGTTGTCAAGTTTTTGCTTTCACAAACTTATCTTTCAGTAAAACTTGCACATTAGCTTGCCAAAATTTAGGAGCATGATTTGATGATCATGACTTCAAATACAATCAAGGGATGAGACCTAGATCTTCACTTACCTCAACATATTGAACCAAGTGAAGAACTTGATGATCAAGATAATCCTCTTTCAACTCTGTTTTATATTGAGAATGAAAATCTTGCTATATCTGAACATCCTTGGTATAAAAATCTGGTGTATTATTTGCAGTATCAAAAGTGTCCAGATGAGCCAGATCCTCACCAAAGAAGGAGACTATGCCTGGAAGCTTCCAAGTATATCATTTTAGGATAATTTTTGTTTAGAAGGTCTACTAATGGTTTGTTACTTCGATGTGTAAATGATGAAGAAGCACATAAATTGTTACACGAAATTCATGAATCATCAGCTTCTGTCATTCACATTGGTGGCCATTTTTCTGCTAAGGCTATTTCTTTTAAAATCATAAGAAATGGTTACTATTGGCCTAATGTATTCCATGATTCTTATAAATTTGAAAGATCTTGTGATAAGTGCCAGAAATTTGCTGGGAAAGAATGCCTTTCTTCCATGCCTTTACAACACGTCCTCCCGGATTTCCCTTTTTCTAAATGGGGCCTATACTTTATTGGTCCTATCAATCCTCTGTCATACACATGTCATATATTTATTTTGACAACCACCGATTACTTTACCAAGTGGACCGAGGTCGTCCCTCTTAGACACACACAAGATGAGCAGGTAATTTATTTCGTAGAATCTAATATCTTTTCCAGATTCGACATTCCATTAGAGATCATTACAGACGACGACCCAACCTTCATTTATGCAAAATTGACTCAATTTTTGGTTAAGTTGGGGGTTAATCATTTTACTTCATATGATTATTACCCTTAGGGAAATGGGTAAGCAGAGTCCACTAACAAGAATCTGGTTAGGATTGTAAAGAAAATTATAGAAGAAAAACCTCGCTAGTAACACACACTTCTCACTTATGTTGTCTAGGCAGATCACACAACCTTCAAAGTAAGTGCAGAATGTAGTCCCTTTCAAATTGTATATGGTCAAGAGGCTATTCTGCCTACCGAGCTAGAGGTTTCCTCCTTATGGTTGATTCTACAGATTGAAGAATTAAATTCTTCCAATGTTCCCCAAAAGATAAATGCATTGTTATCCCTAGAAGAACAAAGGAATTTTATCTTGAAGAACATAAAAAGAAGGCAACAAACTGTGAAAAAGTATTTTAACATACGAGCAAAAGATGATGAATTCAAGATTGATGACAAAGTCCTACTATGGGTGATCCGGATTATTTTCGGCACGAAATGAGAGCGGAGATATAATAAAGAAATGCATAGAGATATCATGTATATCCAGTAATATAACAAAAATATATAAGAGATGCAACCATAAACAAAGAGATACAGTAATACATGATTTTTATTAATGAAAGAAATGTACAGATTCTGTAAAAATACAGAATGAAAGACTCGCTAGAATGGTGGTAGCTTATCTCTGAGAAGAGATGTGACGGCTACTCGCATTTGCAAGAAGATGGTTACAATGAGGCTTTGGAGGCCTTTTTACAATAATCAAGAATGCCAAAAGTCCTAGACATCCAAAAACCTAACCCTAGGAGATGAATCACCAAAAGTCATGTGGGCCCCATTTGGGTAAGTTGGTGCATCAACTTCCCGGGGTCGTAACGTTTGCATACGATCTCCATTTTAGGCGTGTGATAGCTCGTTGGAAATGTATCGTCAAGGAGATTTATTTTGGGGGCTCAATTATACCTTCAGATATCATTGAGAACCTCGATCTCGAAAAACCTTCATTTAGGTCCTCAAAATGGCCCCGGAAGTTAAAACCTGATAAAAATAGTAAATTGCCAAAATTGCCATAAAGCTGTTTTGAGCCAGTTGGAAAAGGTGGGTGGCCACCAATATTCACCTGGATCAATCCTTCCTCCTTAGGAAGAAATGGTCTCCATTGCGTTGACTTCCCTGGGGAGAAGGAAAAGCGTTTGTTGAATATGCATCTTGGTGATCTGCTTGTCTTGTTGGAGACATCACACTGCTTGGTTTGTTGAAGGTTGTCACGAACCTGTGGCTGGAAGGGTTGGACCCTTTTAACCAGTCTGGCTACATGAGATGACTGTGTGTAGAAAGAATATTTGTGCTTTGTTGCAACCTTGTCGACCTTCTTCTGTTGGATAGAAGGTGCTTGGGCCGAAGCTGTGGTGGTTGCAGTATCCTTTTGTTCCCCTTTTGAACAGATTGTGG
>JZKD02S0052179.1:35420-46774 GCA_000966675.3 Picea glauca | reverse complement strand
AGATAATCCTCTTTCAACTCTGTTTTATATTGAGAATGAAAATCTTGCTATATCTGAACATCCTTGGTATAAAAATCTGGTGTATTATTTGCAGTATCAAAAGTGTCCAGATGAGTTGGATCCTCACCAAAGAAGGAGACTTTGCCTGGAAGCTTCCAAGTATATCATTTTAGGATAATTTTGTGTAGAAGTTCTACTGATGGTTTGTTACTTCGATGTGTAAATGATGAAGAAGCACATTAATCGTTACACGAAATTCATGGATCATCAACTTCTGTCATTCACATTGGTGGCCATTTTTCTGCTAAGGCTATTTATTTTAAAATCATAAGAAATGGTTACGATTGGCCTAAGATATTCCATGATTCTTATAAATTTGAAATATCTTGTGATAAGTGCCAAAAGTTTGCTAGGAAAGAACGCCTTTCTTCCATGCCTTTACAACCCGTCCTCCCGGATTTCCCTTTTTCTAAATGGGGCCTAGACTTTATTGGTCCTATCAATCCTCTGTCATACGCATGACATATATTTATTTTGACAACCACCGATTACTTTACCAAGTGGACCGAGGTTGTCCCTCTTAGACACACATAGGATGAGCATGTAATTTCTTTCCTAGAATCTAATATCTTTTCCAGATTCGACATTCCATTAGAGATCATTACGGACAACGACCCAACCTTCATTTATGCAAAATTGACTCAATTTTTGGTTAAGTTGGGGGTTAAGAATTTCACTTCATATGATTATTACCCTTAGGGAAATGGGTAAGTAGAGTCCACTAACAAGAATCTGGTTAGGATTGTAAAGAAAATTATAGAAGAAAAACCTCGCTAGTAGCACACACTTCTCACTTATGTTATCTAGGCAGATCACAGAACCTCCAAAGTAAGTGCAAGATGTACTCCCTTTCAACTTGTATATGGTCAAGAGGCTATTCTGCCTACCGAGCTAGAGTTTTCCTCCTTACGGTTGATTCTACAGATTGAAGAATTAAATTCTTCCAATGTTCCCCAAAGGATAAATGCATTGTTATCCCTAGAAGAACAAAGGAATTTTGCCTTGAAGAACATAAAAAGAAGGAAACAAACTGTGAAAAAGTATTTTAACATACGAGCAAAAGATGATGAATTCAGGATTGATGACAAAGTCCTACAATGGGACTCGGACCATGCTGAAAGGGGAAGACATTATAAGTTCCAAAAACTATGGCTAGATCCTTTCAAAATTGTTTTTATCTTAGGCGCAAACTCATACCTCTTAAAGGATTTGGAAGAGAAATTGTTCTCTTATAGTACTAATGATTCCCACTTGAAACATTATGTGGAACCAACTTGATTATTAAACGCTTGTATAAAAATGATCATTGTATATAGTCTTTTGTTTTACTGTTTTCTTTTTTACTTTGGTTTGTTGAGATTTCAATTTCTACTGTTTGCTTCTTGTAATAATCAGAAATAATGTCTGGATCAGTTTTTCCATTGTAATGTCATTATGTAAATATTGTTGATCAATGATAATAAGATACACACAACTATCGCGATGTCCTCCTTTCATACATTGCTGAAATTTCTTTTTTCTTTCAATACTGTTGTAGGATAGTTGATTTTGTCTTCTTCCCTGTTTTTGCCAGCCCTTTCTTCTCTCCATCCTGAGATTCAAGAGAATATCATAAGCATTCTCCTTGAAAGTTTAAGAATCATTATCTGTTACATATTGTTCGAATGTTATGCATACAGGACCAAACCCCCTCATACGTACCACTTTCAATAAATTATTCCCGAAGTCCTGTCTCATTATTTCCCTTAAACCATCTTTTCCCCCCTATTGCATAACTATTCTTTTCAACAGTATTTTATATCATCTACTTCTACTAGTCTATGAAACCAAACATTCTGATTTCTGAATCTGTTAGGAATATATTTTCGTGTGGAGTCACTAGTTTTTTGATGCCCAAAAGCACAATGTGGAATCCCTGCATGCAAATTGGTTGTAATGCCCTATTATTTATATATAATTAATAATATACTAAATAAGTGGGACCCCATTATGTGAATAATGATGAAGGACACTCTTATTTGATGCACTTATGTCTATTTTGCAAAAATGACTCTACAATTTAAAAAAAATATTGAAACCGCTTTTCAAGTGAAATGGAAAAATGATAGATTTATTGGTGATTTAATTTAAAGAAGAAAGGGAAAAGGTGTTGTTTTAATGAGCATCTTGGTTTATTCTACTGCATATATATTTTGAATGGTTGATTTGAACTCCAAACATGGGTTGCATATTGTTATAACATATGGCACTTATGAATTCTTGTTATTATCATGGACACTGATTAAGTTGTATAGGGTGGTAATTTTCCCCTAGCAAAGAATGTGGGACATTGGATGCATTTGGTGCTAAGTATTAAACTATGCACATGAGTTATTGGAAGGTGGAAAATGCGATTTGTTTTGTTTTGATGGAACACATAGTGGACTATGCGTTGATGCGCTCGTACTTGGTTGTGGTTGATGGAGTTAATGTAGGAAATGATGTGCAATTACTGCATGTCACTCTAACCCTACCTCGAGGTCGCCACCCTCACTTGGTTCACATTTGGGTTGGTTGTTTTGGCTAGTGCTGCCTCTGTTTTTCTCGATCTTGGAAATAAGAATCACGCTCATTGTTTTCCTGGCATTTTTCATGCAGGTACGATGGTTCTTGTCTCTCCATTAATGAAACATAGATATGCTCAGAATAAAATCTTGATGTTGGCTCTTAGATTTTCTCACGGGTTGTGCTTGTTTTCCAAAGTTTAAATGAATGTATGTGGTTTTCGAATGTGAGATTTCATATTAAATGGACTTCCTCTCTGTTGGCGTTTGAGTGTTCAAGATGATTCATAGTTGAAATTTCCTTTCTATTTGAATGACATTACGTCCAAAATATGTGGTTTCTCTGTTGCTATTCTTGTTAGCAAATAATTATGGAAAATGTTGTTCGGGTTTCACTCATCTCTGGTCATTAAAATTAGAGGGTTTTCTTCTCTTTGTGATATAAAAGAATGGTTGTTTGCTTAATTCCATTACCCAGTATTGAAAGATTTGTAGCTCCTTCAAACTGCCTATCAATAGTTTGTATATGTATGGGCATATTTGCTTTGCGACCGCCATGAGGGGTCTGTGGAAAGTATGTTGTGATAAGAGATGATTAAAATGTTCTTTTTTGAAAAACCCTTGAAAGGTTCACCTTCGTATTCATTGAGACCTCGGTTCTTTTATTGATGAGTCGCAATTTCAAACTTTGAGCTTGATGTCTGTTATTAGTTGTTAATCCAACATTTGGGAGGTTGGCTATCCACGTCTCATTTGTCATGTATCCATGGAGTTTTGGTCAATTTTGAAAACTGTATAATGATAAAATAAACAAGCACCAGTTGCACATGGGTTTCGAACCCATACTGTTTACACAACATGTATTAAAGTTGTAATACCAACACTTATGGTGATTGGCTTAGGTACTCTCAGCCTCCCACACACACTTGATGTAGTTTGGTTTTAATTGTGTTGAATGTATTTTTTAATAGTCTTTCCCAAAAAATTTGATGATAGAAAGAGAAGGAAGTGGAAATTTGTACAATTGACAGTCCTGGAAGTTTCCTGGGGTTTTATGTTGGATGATATGAAAAAAATTGTGTGTTGGATTTGACTTACTAAACAGAGAAAAGTTTTGTCAATTATTTTATTGATGGTGATGGCATTTTTTGGATATCATTGCATATAATAGAACAATAATCATTTTCCCCTCTCATTATATCACTTTTCACACATTAGATCTCCCTTTCCTTCCCAAGTACATTTAAAGCATTCCCTGTTCTATTATTGTAAAATTTAAATCCATTTAGAAAAGAGAAAGGGTTAACAACAAAAGAGAAAAGACTAAGATAATGACTGGTGTTTGAAAGTTGAACATGGATACAGTTTCTGTTACGTCTACAATTGATTGAAAAATACTCATTGGTCGTTCCCCATCCATGCTACCAATTTTCACACATTATATCCCCCTCATCTTCCAAATAGCCCTATCACTCACTGTTCAAAAGTCAAAATTGATTGATTGGGTTTTTCCAGAGTTGATGGATGGATTGCATGTGCTTCTGTGTGAATAATAGAGACAACCTTTTGATTTTATTTAGGTAGAGTTTTATGCATGGATTGTTATGATTTTTTCATAATATGTTGGAATATTGCTTCAAGATGAGCTTCTTTAGCAGAGGCAGTAATGGCAGAGGAAATAGAGGTAGAGAAAATTGGCAGAGGGGTCAAAGAAGGCCTCAATTTTCAACACATTTTGATGTTGATCCTTGGGAATTAAACCATCTCTTTCAAGCTGGATTATTTAATTTAGTTGGAAATGGGATCCTCCAGCCCCGACCTGAGAGACCTCCCTTCTAGCCACATCAAATTTTTTCTGGTATCTGCGTTACCCCTCATGTGTCTATGCAACTAGAACCGCCTGCCAATGATGGTTGGCAAGATATTGTCCAATAGTTTGTTGTTCATCACCACCATTGACCTACTGCTTCTTTTCCATTACCCCCTCCGCCACCGCCAAAGAATCCAATTGCCCAAGATGATCATGTTGTCTCACCCATGGAGTCATGTCATGCTAGTAAGAGGTTAAAAACCGATGTTCCCAAGCCTGTGCAAGATAAAGGAAAAGAGTGGCCACTGCCTCCCAATCATCCAAAGAGTCCTCTGAATCTGTGTCTTCACATCTTCATCTTAAGGATGATTGTTCTCACATTATCAGTGCAATCCAACCTCAAGGTTCCAATCAGCCTAAGGATGCCACAAAAATATCAAAAGGGGACAACAATGAGAAGAGGCCAAATGCCTCTCATAGTAAATATGGTTTTTAATGATGATTTGTGTTATTTTCTATTGAGGACAATATTTTTACTTTGACAATGTTTTGGACAACATGGATATAATGTTATTTTATGGTCATGTTATTTTTTTGCTGATATTTAATATAAATATGAGAACGAGAGTTACAAGGAGGATATTTGAATCAAATGATTGGGGTTTTATATTTCAGGTTTGACGATTATTAAAGGAGATGGAAATGGGAGTCACAAGGGGTCCCACCTATTTAGTATTATTTAATTAGACCATTACTTAAATATATTATTATTGTTTTGTCTCAACTAATTAGTTAAGCTAGTTAAGCTTTACCAAAAAGGTAGTTGAACTATCATAACCTATTGAGAAGGAATAAAGTCTCAATGAAAGGAAGAGACAAAGGAGGAGAAAAGTAAAAGGAGAACTTCAACCATAAGGTTTTCTCTATACTAGTTAGATACTTTCATCTTTAATTCATTCCGAGTTTATTATAAGGCTTAACCATCTCGATGACAACATGGTCTTATTGAAGGAAGCATGATTCAAAACTGAGTCATATATTTTAGTAGCTTGTTTTAAAGGTGTATGATTTATCTTTGACAGTTTGTGTGTTCTTGTCTGTTTATAAATTAAATTTTATAAGTGATAAAGAATATTTTGCAGAGTCAAGTGACAACATTTTGTGGCAAGATGATCCATATATTTAGCTTTAGTTTTCAGAGTCTTTTTGTATGGTGCCCATCAAAGGCTTCTAAATTTGATTTTGGTCCCTACCCTCAGAGGGGTTTGTAAAGAGAATTCAGTCTTGTATCTCAGAATGAAATCAATACAAAAATCAATTTTCTGATTTCAGTCTCACCTATGTATTTTGATGATCCGGTTCATTTTTTGATTTTATCTCCATGTACACACTCATGTAATTTATGTACACACTTATGTAATTTATGTTTAAGTTTATTTATTTTCTGCACAGTTACATATAATATATACAACAAACCAGCCTTGGTCCCTTGTACTTAATACCTGTGGATTAAGTGATTGTTTTTCGTTGACTATAAACCCGGGTGACATTCCCAACTATCTTGTCTTAGCCCGACAAGATTTGAAAATGCTTGAGTAAGGTTCTCCATACCTTTTCCTCAACAATTTTTTGCAAATAATGATGATGATGCTATTCCAGCTCCATGCTATGAACGATGATGCTATTGATGATGATAAAAACTTCTGATGATTTGTAGATATGCCAATCAATGTTGCAGATGTTGATGATGTTGTTGCCCTCTCTCTCTCTTTCTTGATGATGTTGTATTAGGTTATGTCAGTAGAATACCCTTCTCGTTAAGGGGGGGTGTTGAAATATAGTAACTTCAAAGAATATTCTAATTATAATTGAATTATTATATTATAGATCAAATCCCCTTTTGTGGATTGATCATGTCGGGTCTTGTATAAGACCAAATCCCCTTTTGTGGATTGGTCAAACCATGGTCATATGGTGGTGTTTGTAAAGTCAGCCCTTGGGATTTAATAAAGTGGTTTTAACCACTATTGGAAGAAGTCGGCCTTACTTGATGAAGAGACATAACCCTAGTGCCTCCTCAACTAGTATTTATAAGTGAGGAGGGTGCCTCATTTATTCACTCACTCACACTTCTAGTGCACATCTTTTGAAGGTAGATGCAGTTGCAAGAAGAAGGAGAGAGAGGCGCAAGGTCAGTGCTAGTCTTTTCTTGGTGGTTTTGGTCTTTAGTCTTGTCATTGTATTGACAATCTATTATTGAGGAAGTTTTTGCTAGGTTTTCTCCCTATGAGGGTTTCCCAGGATAAAATGTTGTGTACCTTGTGATTTTGTTTCTTTCAGTGATCATACTTATGCTGTTATGCTCTAGTAAATTGAAAAAAACTTAATAACAACTCTAAAATTAACATCCTTCAGATATGATTTCCTCATCTCATTAACCGGGTAAACTATAACATTAATCTCGAATAACATGGTTTCACTGAAGCTATCGCTCTATTACCTTCCCACCTCTTTTCGTCCACTAATTCATGCACACCATGCTGGGTATTTCTTTTGGGACGTATATCTGGTGAAGTTGCCTTACGTCAACATTGGTTACGCTCACATCTAGAGTTGGATTGATAGCGATGATATGTACTTCGTGGGCGCCATTAAATCATTAGAGGCTAGGATAATTAAGATTATTACTCCCTGATAGTGCCTCAACTGTGTTTATCCAATGAAGCAACCATTCTGCAATCTTCCCTAGATCTTCTCTGCATGCTCAACCTTAATAGACAAAAATCCATGGAAATGACTTATGTTCACTGTTAGATGGAAATTCATAAGATACCTATAGCTACTCTGGTTAGAAGTTTACGATTGTTTACTATTTCTATGGTTGAGACAAGTTTTAGAGAAACGTTAAGATAAGTGATAGTAAGATTTAAAAGAAAAAAAACACGTACAAGAATATATTCTAAGATTATTTGTCCCCAATAACTTTTAACTTTTATTAATTGTCATTTGTGGCAATCTTTAAACGAATATATTCATGTGCTTAAGTTTGTTATGAGCTCTTCTTACCAGTTACTACTGCTTGTGACATGTGGAATCTAAGTCGATACTTGACAGAATTAATTTTAGTCGTGTTGTATAGTTAGTTGCACTAGTATATAATATAGTTAGTTAGTTAGTTGCACTAGCATATAGTATAGTTGCACTAGTATATAATATAGTTAGTTAGTTAGTTGCACTAGCACATAATTTTAGTCTTGTTGTATAGTTAGTTGCAGTAGCATATAATATTTTGGCGATAAGTAAGTAAAGGCGGTGGGAACAGTTGTTTGAAGTTTTAGAAACCTGGTCTTAGATAGATTGAGGCTCATCATATATTATTCCTTTGCACCAAATCGGGTTTATTTTTTCTCTTTTAACTTTTCCGTAGGATTAAAATGTAGGTTTAAAAAAAAAATGAGATTTAATTAATTATGTCACACCTAGGTGAGTTACTTAGAATAATGAATACGTATAATATGAGCACACTTATAATTAGATATTCCTACGCTTAAAGTATAGTTAAACTATAAAATATACATTTTAATTATATATAAAATATAATTCTTAATAAGTACATTTGTCATATAAGAGAAATGGGAGGCTTATAGTTTAAACTTGAGGACTAGGACTTTAAGTAATGGCTAGAGTATTGATTCTTTTAGTAATGCTTGTAGAGGTTATATTATTTTATTTTATGTTATATTTGTATTTGGAATGGGTGAGGACCTTGGTTAATGTTGAACTTAACTTCATTGAAATAAAAACCTTGGATTTAGTAGTAGATCTTTTATTATGATTAAATAAATAATACCAATTAATTAATTATAGTAAAATGAGAATCTATTTATAATTGTATTGTAATCAAATAAATGACAACGATTCTATTATTATCTTGATCAACAACTATATTTATGTATGATCTTTATTACTGGGTCGAATATTATAGAAAATCGTTATAGGATAATTGTCTTAGTAATTCACAAATTTTTGTGTTGTTTGTTTCTTGCATACTAGAATTTCCTATAGTTATTTGTTGTTGATTTAGTCTTATGTTTGACTAGGATTGGATTTGGGAAGTAAACACCTTCATGTTCCTCAGAACGACTACCAGTCCTAAGACCTTTAATAGTCAAGATAGATCGGATGAATCTTGGATTTGAGCGTCGATTATGTGTCTTGAAGGTCCTAAGCTTGCATAGTAGGATTGGGTGGGTACACATAGTTGTTGATATCTTTTATGTGATATGATTTTATTGATGTGCTCATGTTAGACCTAGTAAATGCTAATTGATATTGTATCTCGACCTTGATGTGGCCTTGTTGTGATGTTGACATTAAGTAAAGATAATGATGTTGAATTACCTTAGAACATTTACATGTTACTATCCTGTGCATTGATTTCAATGCTTGCGTAGTTGACGTAAATGGTTTTTCTTAACTTGTTTATTTTATTTTTATTTTTTTTACTAGTGGTTATGATTGTTTACATTTATGTTGTATAATGGAGGGAGATGTTACATATGGTATCAGATCAGGTTCAACCCTTCGACACTGGACTCGTTACGCCTTCCACTGTTTTATAAATAGTTAAAGATGTATCGCTAACAAAATTTTGAAATTATTCCATGTAGGTAATCATGGTTATAGGATCGGGATAAGTAGACATCACGATGTGGTAGGAAGATGTACGCTTCCTCCAAGTGCATCCACACCAGAGGGATCTAACCCACAGGGTGATGAGCAGACTACTGAGAAGGAGAAGGTTGCAATGGGAGATGTGGTAGGTATGATGAGATCCTTTCAGAGGATGTCAGAGGCATTGATCAACCGCCTTGATTGGGATGAGGGTAGAGCGTCTATGCCCAATGAGGGTTCACAAATCCCTCCAGTGGGTAGTAGTAGTTTACACAAAGAACTCGAGAAAGTGAAATTTCTTGAGTTCTGGGGTGCCACAGACGGCTTAGCCGCCGAGGCATGGTTGGAGAACATGGTGATGTGCTTTGCACTACGTGATTGCACCTCCAACATGAAGGTTTCCATGGAGGAATTTCAACTAAAAGGAGTGTGCTTCTCTGTTGGAAGACACTCTTACCTCAACTAAACATGGTCGTTGAAAACGTGTCATGGGAATTGTTCGAGGAATGATTCTAGGAGAGGTACTTATCCGATGAATTCATTGAGTGCCAACTTAATGAATTCAACGCCTTACGACATGGTAATCATACGGCACCAGAGTATGAGGCTAGGTACATGGATCTACTCAGATATGCTCCACATCTGAACACAGACAAATTAAAAGTTAACAAGTTTGTGTTCGGCCTCAACTTCAACATTCATGCGAAAGTGAGGATCTTGATGCCTCAGACATTGCATGATGCAGTTCAGAAGGATCTCATTTCTAAAGAAGAGATGAATAGTGGGGGTATGGGCAGGACCCCATCCAGGAAAACATGACAGGCGCCAACTAGAGTGTTGCAGCAACAAACACTAGTTAGACAAACTTTTGGGCATTGTGATATGCCCAGAGGACCACGCTGAAAGGATCCTCATTAGAAGACTCCATACAGAGCACCACCACAACAAAAATAGTTTAGACATGTTCAGTAGAACATACAAAGACCAAAGACTCCTAGGCCAACAACTTCTACATCAAGGACTAGGAGCACTAGACCGAAGAATGGATGTTGGACATGTGGAGAGCCACATTACCAGAGAGACTGTCCTATTGAAAAGGCAAGAGTTATTGGATCATCAACACCTACGACAGTTGGAGATTTTGGCAAGGCCCATAGGATACATGCAATTATGAATAACTGCCAGAACGAGCATTAGTCCACAGTGCTCAAGACATCAGGTATGATTGCCAATAAACAATGTAGTATTTTAATATATCCAGGAGCAACTAAATTTTTTATATCTAGTGTTGTGCTTAAAAGAATTAAGGTAAAGGAAGTTGATCAAGACGAGTTTAAATACGTAGAATTGGTATATAGATCCAGACAGAAAGTTGGAGGAAAATTTATGGGTTGTAGCATTAACTTGGGTGAATTTGTAGCGAAGGTAAACCTTTATGTCACAATCTTAGGATCTTATGACATTGTAATTGGAATGGACTAGTTAGAATCACACGATGCGATACTTAACTGCAAGACAAAACAATTATGTTTGACAGATGATTCGGGACATAGTAGAGTGATTGTAGGAAGAAAATAGGGAGTGTTGTTGAAATTTATCTCTTCTCTACAATTATAGAAAAGTATGTGCTAAGGATGAAAGTTATATGCCATTCTAGTGCTAAACGAAAAGGGATACATGGAAATATTAGAAAACCTTCCTGTAGTATCAAATTTTGTAGACGTATTTCCTAAAGAGCTACCAGGTTTATCGCCAGAAAGAGAATTGGAATTTACCATAGACCTAAAACCTAGAACAAAACCGATTGCAAGAACGCCATACCAGATGTCGACACCAGAATTGCAAGAGTTAAAGATGCAATTGAAGGAGTTGTTTGATTTGATAATTATACGTCCAACCGTATCACCATGGGGTGCACCAGTTATTTTTGTGAGAAATGATGGATCATGGAGGATTTTCATTGACTATCTGATCCGGATTTATGTAGGAACACAATGAAATACAGAAATACACATAAACGTAGAGATGCAGCGGAAATAAGACTTCATTTCATTAATAACAAAATGACTGAAATATGCTTACAGACAGAATGGAAATAAACTAGCTAGGGCGCTGGTAGCTTATCTCTAAGAAGAGATGTGGCTGCTACTCACATTTGTGAGAAGATGATTACAATGAGGCTCTAGAGGCCTTTTTACAATAGACGAGAATGCCAAAAGTCATAGACATCCAAAAACCTAACCCTAGGAGATGAAGCGCCAAAAGTC
>JZKD02S0052179.1:0-26858 GCA_000966675.3 Picea glauca | reverse complement strand
ATTTTATTTTATTTAAAAATCCATTTATTATTTTCATGCACACAAGTGCATCTACCCACTTTATTCTTATTTATTTATTTACTTAACTTACTAGTCTAAATCCCTTGATTCCATTTGTTTGTTTTACTTAATCAAACCTCTTTAGACTTAGACTCTTTGTTTTTTTCTTGGTTATAATTTAATAATCATTTGCATGCTCTTTTCTATCAAAGTCTAAGTATTTTATTTTATTTTCTAGAACTTCTAGATTTTTATTGACTCACATTTTTTTTGCGCGACGTGCCCTTCAAGACACACTTCTGTGCTCCAAGGGTGCCACTCACCTTTGACTAGTTTGGAAGTTTTTCCGACACTTGGATTCAACACTCCACTTGGTCGACCCTATGAGAGACTAAGATTTTTCGAAGGAATAAGGATTTCGCCTTATTGTGCGCCCCTTAGAATTCTTCATGAGCAACTGTCTCATTTTTCCATCACGACATCGTGAACCTCTCGGAATGAGGTAATTGTTAACCATGCGTCCAGGTCAAGTGAGAGTGTTATTAGGTTGTGACATTGATGTTGCCACACCTCTCCCTCATCTGTTCGGTTTCTGTGTATGACCCATTTACTCCATATGTGAGTCAGATTAGCAAGCATCACCAAGCTTGTATCCACTGACAAGAACAATGTCAATAATCCATATACACAATATCCATACTGAGATAATCATATAACTCATACATGTAAATCATTACTAAAAACTCAAACCAAATACAATTCCATTCCTTGACTCAATATAGAGTCCAAGGAAGTTCGTTGATGCCATCATCATCCACAACATGTCATATATCCTGCACACTCAAGAGAACTCATCAATAATACCTGTCAATACATATACATCTAGAATTTAACATATAATCATGATGACATAATAATATAACTCATAATCACCCAAAAATCATAATGTACCATAACCAAATCACTTTCTCGCAAGTGTCCTCAAAGAATAAGTCAGTGTAAAACGTGATCAGTGGAACTGGATGTTACATACACCCCCTCTTGTTTTAAACTTCGTCCAAAATTTTGTACAATATCAATAATGAAAGAAATAAATGTATTTGACATGGAGCTACATATACAATCTGTCAAATAAATAAGGAAATTGTTGATGCATTTCATATGCATCCTCCCATGTAGCCAAGTGTGGACTATAATTGTCCCACTAGACCTTGACCCGATCGACTATTCAACGATGTAGCTATCGAGTGTGATGGTACAGTATGCAGATTGGATTTTCCATGAGAGAACCCTCGTCTGAAATGTGCAAATAACTCAATTCAATGACATGTGACAGATCAAAAATATAATGTCGCAAGACAGATACATGAAAAACATTGTGCATACGCCTCAAAGAATCAGGAAAGGCTAGTCAATAAGCCACGAGTACTTTCTTTTCCATGATCTTGAAGGGTCCCACAAACCTAGGAGAGAGTTTATCACCCTTTCCAAACTTGATTGAACTCTTATGTAGTTTCACCTACAAGAAAACTCTATCGCAAACCTCGTAACTGCGCTCAATGTGATGTGCATCCGCATAAATTTTCTAACAATCTAGTGCTTCTTTAATCCTTTGTCTTATAGTTCACATCTGCTCTTCCATTTCTTGGATTACTTTTGATCCCACTAGGACCCTATCCTCTAGTCAATCCCAACTCAGAGGTGTCTGACACGGTCATCCGTAAAGAAACTCAAACGGTGCCATCTTAATCAAACTTTGATAACTAGTTTTGTACATGAATTCTACCAATGGTAAGAATTCTTCCCAATGCTTATGTTGATCCATAACACACATTTGCAGCATATCCTATAAAATCTAATTCATTCTTTTAGTATGTCCATCTATTTCGTGGTGATATGTTGTACTAAAATTCAATTGTGTTCCCAAATCCTCTTGGAAACTAGTCCAAAATTGTCATGTAAACATCGATCCTCGATTGGATATGATATTTCTTGGTACACCATGTAATCTCACAATATTGCTAACAAAAAATCTAGCTATATCTGGCACCCTATACGTCATACGCACTGGAATAAAGTGTGCACTCTTCGTCAATGTCAACGCCTACAAAAATTGAATCATGTCTCCTTGTCGTCAGTGGAAATCTAACAATAAAATCCATCGAAATGACTTCCCATTTTGATTCAGGAATCTCATGTGGTTGTAACAATCCCACTTGATGTCTATGTTCAACCTTCACTTGTTGACATTCTATATATCTCGCCACGTGATTAACTATATTGGTCTTCATTCCTTTCCAGAATAATAAAGGCTTAAGGTCTACCTTCAACTTCGTGACTCTAGGATGAGCCATGTACACTGCCCAATGAGCTTCACTCAAAATCAAATTTCTCAATTCATCGTTAGGTGGTACATAAATTCTTCCATTATACCTCAATAATCCATCATTTTCCAATGAATAACCTTCAAACCTCGGTACCATCATAGTATCTTGTCCAATATTATCCTTAACTTCTTTGTACGAGTTATCATTTCTCTGTAAAGCTAGAATATTTTCTCAAAGATTCGTCTTAAGAGGTATTAATGATAATATGTGTGGTCTCCAATTGAACACATCTACTACTTTGTTCATCGTTCCTTTAAAGTAAGTAATCTCGAAGTCATATTCACTAAACAGTTCTGACCAATGCCTTTGTCACACGTTCAAGTCACTCTGAGTAAAAATATGTTGTAATCCATAGTGATTAGTCTTTAACTCGAATTTCCGCTCGATAAGGTAATGTCTCCAAACTCGTCAGGCATATGCAATCACTAATAACTCCAAATCGTGTGTTGCATAGTTCTCTTCATGCCTTCTTAATTTTCTTGAAATGTAAGCGATCACTCAGTCGTCTTGCATCAAAACTCCACCTAAACCTTCCTTAGATGTGTCCGTTCATACCAAGAATTCCTTTTCCATGTTAGGTACTTTCAAAATTGGAGCGGATGTTAATAACTCTTTAAGTTTTTGAAATGCTTATGTTCATTTCTCAAACTATACAAATTTCGTTGTTTTCTTTTGCAATTCCTTGATTGGATTTGTTATCTTCAAAAAACATTCGACAAAGCATCGATATTAACCTGATAATTCCATAAACCTACATAATTCTTGTACGTTCATCGGTGTTGGCCATTCAATAATAGCCTCTACTTTCACTGGATCCACAATGATACCTTCTCCAGATATGATATGTCCTAAATAATGAATCTTTGTATGATAAAAAGAACACTTCGACAGCTTCCCGTACAACTTGTTTTCTCTTAGACACTGTAAAACCAATCTCAAGTGTTCATCATTTCTCTTCTTTCATCAGAGAATAAATCAGTATATCATCAATGAATACTTGTACAAACTTGTCCAAGTATTCATGGAATACCCTATTCATCAAACTCATGAATATGTTTGGGGCATTCGTCAATCCAAACAGTAAAACATTAAACTCATAGTGTTTGAATCTCGTCTTAAATGCAGTCTTAGGGATATCTTCCTTGTTAATCCACAATTGATGATATCTCGATCTCAAGTCAATCTTTGAAAACATCATTGTTCCATTCATCTGGTCAAATAAATCATCAATTCTCGGCAATGGATACTGGTTTTTTATCGTGGCTTTGTTTAATTGACAATAGTCAATGCAAATCCTCCACGATCCATCCTTTCTCTAAAAAATAACTGGTGTACCCCACGGTGATACGCTTGGACGTATAATTATAAAATCAAACAACTCCTTCAATTGCATCTTTAACTCTTGCAATTCTGGTGTCGACGTCTGGTACGACGTTCTTGCAATCAGTTTTGTTCCAGGTTTTAGGTCTATGGTAAATTCCAATTCTCTTTTTGGCGGTAAACATGGTAGCTCTTTAGGAAATATGTCTACAAAATTTGATACTACAAGAAGGTTTTCTAATATTTCCATGTATCCCTTTTCATTTAGCGCTAGGATGGCATATAAATTGCATCCTTTGCACATATTTTCTGTAATTGTAGAGAAGAGATAAATCTCAACGACACTCCCTAGTTTCTTCCTACAATCACTCTACTATGTCTCGAATCATCTGTCAAATGTAATTGTTTTGTCTTGTAGTTAAGTATCACATCGTGTGATTCTAACCAGTCCATTCCAATTACAATGTCATAAGATCCTAAGATTGTGACATAAAGGTTTACCTTCACTACAAATTCACCCAAGTTAATGCTACAACCCATAACTTTTCCTCCAACTTTCTGTCTGTATCTATATACCAATTCTACGTATTTAAACTCGTCTTGATCAACTTCCTTTACCTTAATTCTTTTAAGCACAGCACTAGATATAAAAAAATTAGTTGCTCCTGGATATATTAAAATACTACATTGTTTATCGACAATCATACCTAACGTCTCGGGCACTGTGGACTAATGCTCGTTCTGGCAGTTATTCATAGTTGCATGTATCCTATGGGCCTTGCCCAAATCTCCAACTGTCATAGGTGTTGATGATCCAACAACTCTTGCCTTCTCAATAGGACAGTCTCTCTAGTAATGTGGCTCTCCACATGTCCAACATCCATTCTTTGGTCTAGTGCTCCTAGTCCCTGATGTAGAAATTGTTGTCCTAGGAGTCTTTGGTCTTGGTATGTTCTACTAAACATGTCTAAACTATTGTTGTTGTTGTGGTGCTTTGTATGGAGTCTTCTGATGAGGAGTCTTTCAGCATGGTGTCGAGAATAAAGGTCCTCTAGGCGTATCACAGTGCCCATGGGCTGACATCCCATAACCCATTACGAAAACCCTAATGAACCCCTTGTTGGGTCTACATAGCCCACCAAATAAGTGAGATCCATGACCTCAGCTCCGCCTGGGCACTCCATCTTTGACCAGCCTTTCGACGTCCAAAAAATTGGTCAAACCTGACTAAGGATTCCTCAAAACTTGGTAGAGGGCCAACATCTTGTCACTATTGGACACCAATCTCACTAAATCCTCAACCTTCCACCCTCAAACCGATGGCCAAACACAATTTGTTAATCGGATTAGTGTGCACATCCTGTGCATGTACAACTCTAAGCATCTGCGTACATGGGATGAGAGTCTTCACTATGTTCAATACATATATAATAGGGATCTCTATAGCTCCACCGACCATATCCCCTTTTAGGTGGGGCTGGGATTCCAACCCTTGGGTCCCATTGATGTTGCACTACCTCTTGCAACCAAAAAGACAAATTCTTCCCATTTTCAGTCCGAGGTTGACAAAGCCACCAGATTCATTGAGTGGATTCAACACATCTACCAATAGGTCCATGAGATTTTGCAGAAATCCAATGCTAAGTACAAGTAGCACCATGATCAACATTGGGTATCGCACAAGTTTCAGGTGGGAGACAAGGTCTAGTTACATCGAAAGCTCTGTCCACTTCTATATGGACCTTACACTATCACCAAGGCTATGGGTGACAATGTTTTTGATCTCAACACTCTCCCCTTCCTTTGCTTGCACCCATTGTTCAATGTGGACCTCCTCCGGTCATATTTTCCACCATTATTAGACACCTCGGAGATCGCATAAATGTGACAACAACAAAGCTCAACCTTGACTGCATGGAATAGGAATCCATTGATTAGATAGTGGACACAAAGTTCAAGGGCACTCACTGGTAAAGGATCCAACTTTATCGGGTTGTCAAGGCAGGGCAACTCTTGCACCAAGGAAAGTGGCTCAGCCAGAGCCAAATTCAACAGAAATTTCCTCACCTGATGGGGGCACTCAATGCAATGCATACCATTGCTTCCTAAGGGGGGAGGGCTGATCTAGGTGGATATTGGTGGCCACCCACCTATTCCAAATGGCTCATCTTGACAGTTTTTAGTTCAACACGTTCTTCTGTAATTCTTTGTAATTGTGGGTTCTACACTTATGGGGCTATCTGAAGCCCTACACAGCTTCCAGGTGGATATTGGTGGCCATCCACCTAATCCAACTAGATTGTTTTGGAATTTTTCATGTCAGTGCTTATTTTTGTACTTCCAGGGCCGTTTTGGGGCCCTAAACAGTGTTTTTCTAGCTTGCCACAATCAAACTATATACGGAGTCAAAGTTTGACAACATAATGTGTATTTCTTGAAAATACCTTTCCAATGGGCTATCACGCACCTAAAATGGAGGTCATATGCAAAAGTTACAACCCTAGGAAGTTGAGGTAGCAACTTACCAATCGAGGCCCACATAACTTTTGGCGTTTCATATCCTAGGGTTAGGTTTTTGGATGTCTATGGTTTCAACATTCATGAGTAATGTTAAAAAGGCCTCTAGAGCCTCATTGTAATGATTCTTCTCAGACGAATGTGTGTAGCAGCCACATCTCTTCTCAGAGATAACTACCATCATTCGAGCAAGTTGTTTTCAGTTCTGCAGTTTTACAGTATCAGCCTATTTTATTTATTCGGTAGAAGTTATTATTCATTGGATATCTCTTGTTGTTCTCCATATCTTTGTGTTATTGTATTCATTCTATTATTTATTGCATTCCGCTCATAAATCTAGATCAACTACTGTATCCATCACTCTACTAGTGTTGCTCGAACCTGTATCCCAAAGTGTGCCCATGTTTTTTATATACCTATCCACCCAATCCATGGATGCATATACTTCCTTGTGGGCTAGTCCACAAGGAATATACTCAACTATCTCCTTCGTAGATAATTCTTGAGCCTTTAGTGGGCTCTCCAAAAGAAAAATATCATGATCCCCATAATGAAAAATAGAAGCATAGTAAAAAACCTCAGCGTCATACCTCTCCTCAAGCACCTGCAACTCTGAATTATCCTTGTACGGGATCGTCACAAGAGGCTCCTCCCTCAAAACATGAGTGTCACTCATTCCCTCACATGTCACGACTACCAAAGATGATGAAGTCTCTGCTATAAGTGATGAAGAGTATGTCAAACTCAACTGGTAACAAATTTCCTCAACCTCCCTTTCCTTGTCTTCAACAAACTTGAGAGCAAGGTCCCTCTCCATGAAGATAACATCTCCTTCCATTATACAGCTTAAATGTAAACGATCATAACTGGTAGTAATTTTTTATTTTTTTTTAAACAAGTTAAGACAAACCATTTATGTCAACTATGAAAGCATTGAAATCAATACACAGGATAGTAACAGGTAAATGTTCTAAGGTAGTTCAACATCATTATATTTACTTAATGTCACCATCACAACAAGGCCACATCAAGTTCAAGATACAATATCAATTAGCATTTACTAGGTCTAACATGAGCACATCAATAAAATCATATCACATAAAAGATATCAACAACTATGTGTATCCGTCCAATCCTACTCTGCAAGGTTAGGACCTTCAAGACACATAATCGACGCTCAAGTCAAGGATTCATCTGATCTATCTTAGGCATTAAAGTTCTCAGGACTGGCAGTTGTTCTGAGGAACATGAAGATGTTTACTTTCCAAATCCAATCCTAGTCAAACATAAGACTAAATCAACAACAAATAACTATAGGGAATTCCAGTATGCAAGGAACGAACAACACACAAATTTGTGAATTACTAAGACAGTTCTCCTATAACAATTTCCTATAATATTCGACCCATAAATAAAGATCATACATAAATATAATCATTAATCAAAATAATAATGGAATTGTTGTCATTTATTTGATTAAAATAAAAAATTGTAAACGAATTCTCATTTTACTATAATTAATTGATATTATTTATTTATTTATAATAAAAAATCTACTACTAAATCCAAGGAGGTTTTTATTTTATTGAAGTAAAGTCCAACATTAACAGAGGTCCTCACCCATTCCAAATACAAATATAACATAAAATAAAGTAATATAAACTCTAAAAGCATTACTAAAAGAATCAACACTCTATCCATTACTCAAAGTCTTAGTCCTCAAGTTTAATCTATAAGCCTCCCATTTCTCTTATATGACAAAAGTACTTATTAAGAATTATATTTTATATATAATTAAAATGTATATATTATAGTTTAACTATATTTTAAGCATAGGAATATCTAATTATAAGTGTGCTCATATGATACGTATTCATTATTCTAAGTAACTCACCCAGGTGTGAGATAATTAATTAAATCTCATTTTTTTTTTAAACCTACACTTTAATCCTACGGAAAAGTTAAAAGAGAAAAGATAAACCTGATTTGGTGTAAGGAATAATATATGTTGTTTGTATCATTTAAGGGGGGTGGATAGAGTTGCAATTGAAGTTTTCTTCAAGATGCACTTGGTGAAACAAATCAGAAGAGATCAAGATTATAACTAATTTGTATTCCCGTAGACTCTTAATAGTCAAACACTATTTATTGGTGAAGGTCGAAAGCATCATAGAGTTGTGTAGGGCTCATGTTATGGGATACATCATTTCAGTTGTTCAACAATTCATATCCTTGCATAATTTCCTCTCTTAAGATTTTATTATTAAGCATAAGGAATATAAATTTATCATTTACAATTCTCATTTTATTACAATTTCTGCCCATCACATAAATTTTATATGAGTTTTTAAAAAACGTTTTATAGCCACAACTACGTAAAACGATAGATAATTCAGGTGTAAATGTGTTGAACCTGCGCAAAATAGATCTAGTTAGCAAATGACATACACAATTTGCAGAGAAAATATGAGAAAAGAGAAGCATGAGAGAAAGAATGGAAGAATTCTCAGTAACTGTATTTCACACTCAAAGAGTGAATAATTTACAATATATATAGGCTACATGAGTAACTAATGCACTATAGTAGTGATCTAGAAAGATCTAGACACTCACTGAAATACATTTGGAGTGAACTACCACCTAGTCCTAGTTAATTGATCCATGCAATCACCAGTTTATTAAGTCACGACTTCCACTAGTCTAACTAAGTATAACTGAGTGTAATTGACTCTAAATTGAAGAGGAACATCTTATTTTGTAGGGGAATATTCTCTAGAGAGAATATTCTCATCTAAGGAAGAGTTCTCAACATTGGACGGTAAAACTTAGGAAAATAATTATAGGTGAGTGTGTAATATATCCAACACCCCTCTAAACACTACTAGGTTGTACATGATGAATGGGTCCCAACAACCAAGGCCATGTTAGGCACCCATTGTAAAATGCATATAAGAGTGAGACACTGAAAAAAATGAGGAAAGAGGGAACCCACCCCCCGCCCCCCCTCAAATTACAATGCATAAAAACAATATGAGAAGGAACAAAAAGCAATTGTTAAGCAATCTTGTCATTCACTCGAAGAAGACCTCGCAATTGTGCAAGTTTGTGCTTGTTAAAGATTTTGATGAAGATGTAGATGTCTACATGGATCTGATGAAGTAGATGCATTAGTGAGATGTCCAAACATATCCACATTCTCTTTTTGTAATGAAGAAGATCCAAATGAAGTTTGGATGAAAATTTGAAAACCATGTGGCCGTTTTAAAAAAAAACACTGAAATTTTGTTGATTTTAAAATGATCATAACTTCGCTTCCTGAACTTCGCTTCCTGAACTTCGTTTCAAATGATTTTTTTTTGAAATTGGGTATTTTTCTGAGAGGAATTAAAAGATCCAATTTGTTTCTGCAAATTATTCTCATAAAATATCATAATTTAATCTGATGTGTGTGACCCTTTTTTTTCTCCCGAAATGCATGCATGGCACATGCAAAAGTTTTTGCATGTGACTCCTGAGATGCATGCAATATATATTCCACGTGAAATTCAAAAAAAAAATCTGAAATGGAGTAGACATCATATGCAATTAATGGAATAAAAAATTGTGCATATACTTGTGTAGAAGACTCTTCAGAATAAAAGGCTTTATCTTATGATGGTTTCTCTTCTAGATCTATCTTTTCAACCTTTTGCATGCAGACTTCCTTATTCCCAAATAGAACCTCCAATTGGGTCCATAATTCATTTGTAGTTGAGTCTTGTGAGTCATCATATACTTGGTGGAGAATTTCAGGAGAAATAAACAAGAGGATACATCCTATGGCCATATCTTGTCTATTGGGAAATTTGTTTTTCTCATCGGAGAAATCAAGCTCTGCTTCCATTGCCATAGTTATTTGGTACAAGCCTCTGCATCTGAGCTGAAGCTAAATTTTTGGCTTCCACTCCAAATAGTTATGAAGCATGAGAAGTATTGTCTGTGAATAATCCATCTTTTCTGTGTTCTTCAATCTTAAATACCTACAAAAAGAGTCTGGTGTGTCTTTTTCCTAGAAATTTTTCGGCTCTGATACCATGTAAATGTGTTGAACCTGCACAGAATAGATCTATCTAGAAAATGACATACATAATTTGCAGAGAAAATATGAGAAAAGAGAAGCAGGAGAGAAAGAATGGAATAATTTTCATTAACTGTATTCCACACCCAAAGAGTGAATAATTTACAATAGATATAGGCTGCATGAGTAACTAATGCGCCATATTAGTGATCTAGAGAGATCTAGACACTCACTGATAGACATTTGGAGTGAATTGCCACCTAGTCCTAGTTAATTGATCCATGCAATCATTAGTTAACTGAGTCACGACTTCCACTAGTCTAAGTGTAATTGAGTGTAACTGACTCTAAACTGAAGAGGAACATCCTATTTTGTAGGGGAATGTTCTCTAGAGAGAATATTTTCATCTAAGAAGAGTTCTCAACATTGGAAGGTAAAACTTAGGAAAATATTTATAGTTGAGTGTGTAATATCTCCAACATCATGTCTATCACAAATTTTCTTTCTCGAAACTCAAATTAAATAAAACACAACAATCAACTCCATTGTATCCATATTTGACAATCATGGTCTTAGATCAAGTCGACTTCAAGCCCATATACAAAAAGATAGTTGACATTTCAAAATCTTTAGTTAACTATTGTCTTAAATGCGTCTAATACACGCACTCAATCATCAGATAATGCTAGTTACAAGTTTTTAATATTATAAATGGTATTTGTTAACCATGAGTTGTACAATAAGTAAATTACCTTATTTCACTTGTTGGTGTAATTTCAATTCAATTACACGTTTTCAAGATGCATCTGCAATGAACTATGATACTGTAAACCATTCCATAATAGTTGTGACTAAGCTCCCAAGAACAAATTTACAGAATTTAATAATAGTACACTTGCCTTAGGGAAACCAATATTGGATATTGGACGATAGTTGTTTTCAATGAATTTTTGGTTAAGGGTGTTCCCACCACCTTTACTTACTTATCGCCAAAATATTATATGCTACTGCAACTAACTATACAACAAGACTAAAATTAATTTCACCAAGTATCGACTTAGATTCCACATGTCACAAGTGGTAGTAATAGGTAAGATGAACTCATAACAGCAGACTTGAAGCTCAGGAACATATTCACATAAATATTGTCACAAATGATAACTAATAAAAGTTAAAGTTACTCAGGACAAATAATCTTATAATATATTCTTGTACGTGTTTTTTTTTTTAATATTACTATCACTTATCTTAACGTTTCTCTAAAACGTGTCTCGACCACAAATTAGTAAACAATTGTAAGCTTCTAACCAAAGTGGCTATCAGTATATTATGAATTCCAATCTAACAATAAACATAAGTCATTTCCATGGATTTTTGTCTATTAGGGTTGCGCATGCAGAGAAGATCTAGGGTAGATTACGGAAAGGTCGCTTCATCAGCTAAACACAGTCGATGCACTGTTAGGGAGTAAGAATCTTGATTATCCTAGCCTCTAATGATTTAATGACACCCACTAAGTACATATCATTGCTATCAATCCAACTCTGGATGTGAGCGTAACCAATGTTGAGGTAAGGTGACTTGATGAGATATACATCCCAAACAAAATACCCAGTAAGGTGCACACGAATTAGTGGACAAAAAGAGGTGGGAAGGTAATAGAGTGATAACTTCAGTTCAACCCTGTTATTCGAGAGTAATTTTATAGTTTACTGAGTTAATGAGATGAGTAAATCATATGTGAAGGATGCATTCAACGGTAAGATTAAGTTATCTCCACATTCGGTATAATTAATTTTACTATGGTGTTTGGCCAAAATTTAAAGGATTAAGTCGGTAAATTTATACACTTCCCATATTCCAGACTCAATAATTCATGCACTAACAAGCAGATTCTATAAAGTAAGGAGAGGAATTACACAAAAATTGTAGCTTCTCTATTCCATTTTGTGTATTAATAAAAATATAAATTATTATGACCTGAAATAAAAATGTGCAATGAATTTGAATATTTGTTCTCAAAATGTACACCCTGTATTAACAATTTTTCTGATAAAAACATATCTTTGTATCATAATCAATGATTTGCAAGAATATTTCCTCGGAAATAAAGCTAGCCGATATATATATATATAGAGAGAGAGAGAACCCATGTTGCATCTTCATGTATAATCAACTAAATTATTGGTTAACAAAGCCAATATATTTAGAATTTTTGGAAGGACTTCCTATAAATTTTTAACAATCTGAATTTATTTAGACATCGACTTAAGGTATTGAAGTAAACAGTTTACATATCACTACATCTTAATCAATTTCTCCATTACATATTAAATAATAATAAACTTGTTATTACAATTAAACTTACTAGCAATGAAATATCGTAATAGTTTTTTGATGAGTGAATAAATTTAGCATGGGCTCTTGCACTAAGTCCAAATCCTTTTCCTTGCTTTTCAATTCAAGAGACTACATCGGTACCTCCTAGCTAACGCTAGGGGTTACTCTTCTTACTCCTTAGCCTCCCGAGCCGCAAAGTGGCCACACATTGTAAACCAAAAATCAATAGCACTAAAACTTGTCTCGCAAGGAAGATCCTTCACTCTTTACCAAGTTTTGGAACCCAACTCTCAACAAGTAAACTAGTTCAGAAAAATTTGGGCAGCATAACAATACTTCCCAAGTGAGATATGTTTCTCTCTCCCTCTCCCTTTCCTTTAAAGAAAAATCTCCATGGCGCATGTCCTCTCATGCATAATAACAAATTTTTAATAATTTTATTCATGATTATTCACCCACACCATTTGTCACTCTCTCCCCAAGTTGCACAAGTAATTTCCCTTTTTATTTTAATTAATTAAACAATTTGCCTCACATTCCCCAATGTGTTCCTATTTTTGCTCTTAGTTGTCTCTTAGTTCCCCAATCCCTCATTTATTTTGTGTCCCTTAAATATATTTTAGTTTGAGTTGGAGTATGAGTCTTATTTGAGTTAGGATTAGTGGTACATTGACTCAAGATGATACTCTATGTGAACCACCTATTCTCTCATATTTTTATTTTATTTTATTTAAAAATCCATTTATTATTTTCATGCACACAAGTGCATCTACCCACTTTATTTTTATTTATTTATTTACTTAACTTACTAGTCTAAATCCATTGATTCCATTTGTGTGTTTTACTTAATCAAACCTCTTTAGAATTAGACTCTTTGTTTTTTTCTTGGTTATAATTTAATAATCATTTGCATGCTCTTTTCTATCAAAGTCTAAGTATTTTATTTTATTTTCTAGAACTTCTAGATTTTTATTAACTCACATTTTTTTTGCGCGACGTGCCCTTCAAGACGCACTTCTGTGCTCCAAGGGTGCCACTCACCTTTGACTAGTTTGGAATTTTTTTCGACACTTGGATTCAACACTACACTTGGTCGACCCTGTGAGAGACTAAGAGTTTTCTAAGGAATAAGGATTTCGCCTTATTGTGCGCCCCTTAGAATTCTTCATGAGAAACTATTTCATTTTTCCCTCACGACATCGTGAACCTCTCGGAATGAGGTAATTGTTAACCATGCGTCCAAGTCAGGTGAGAGTGCTATTAGGTTGTGACATTGATGTTGCCACACCTCTCCCTCATCTGTTCAGTTTTTGTGTATGACCCATTTACTCCGTATGTGAGTTAGATTAGCAAGCGTCACCAAGCTTGCATCCACTGACAAGAACAATGTCAAAAATCCATATACACAATATCCATACTGAGATCATCATATAACTCATACATGTAAATCATTATTAAAAACTCAAACCGAATACAATTCCATTCCTTGACTCAATATAGAGTCCAAGGAATTTCATTGATGTCGTCGTCATCCACAACATGTCATATATCCTGCACACTCAAGAGAACTCATCAATAATACTTGTTAATATATATACATCTAGAATTTAACATATAATCATGATGACATAATAATATAACTCATTATCACCCAAAAATCATAATGTACCATAACCAGATCACTTGCTCGCAAGTGTCCTCAAAGAATAAGTCAGTGTAAAATGTGATCAGTGAAACTGGATGTTACATACACTCCCTCTTGTTTTAAACTTCATCCAAAAGTTTGTACAATATCAATAATGAAAGAAATAAATGTATTTGACACAGAGCTACATATACAATCTATCAAATAAATAAGGAAATTATTGACGCATTTCATATGCATCCTCCCATGTAGCCGAGTGTGGACTATAATTGTCCCAGTAGACCTTGACATGATCGACTATTCAACGATGTAGTTATTGAGTGTGATGGTACAGTATGCAGATTGGATTTTTCATGAGAGCACCCTCATCTGATACCTACAAATAACTCAATTCAATGACATGTGACAGATCAAAAATACAATGTCGCAAAATAGATACATGAAAAACATTGTGCATATGCCTCAAAGAATCAGGAAAGGCTAGCCAATAAGCCACGAGTACTTTTTTTTCCATGATCTTGAAGGGTCCCACAAACCTAGGAGAGAGTTTATCACCCTTTCCAAACTTTATTGAACTCTTATGTAGTTTCACCTGCAAGAAAACTCTATCGCAAACCTCGTAACCATGCTCAATGCGATGTGCATCAACATAAATTTTATGACGATCTTGTGCTTCTTTAATCCTTTGTCTTATAGTTCACATCTGCTCTTCCATTTCTTGGATTACTTTCGATCCCACTAGGACCCTATCCTCTAGTCAATCCCAACTCAGAGGTGTCTGACACGGTCATCCATAAAGAAACTCAAACGGTGCCATCTTAATCAAACCTTGATAACTAGTTTTGTACGTGAATTCTACCAACGGTAAGAATTATTCCCAATGCTTATGTTGATCCATAACATACATTTGTAGCATATCCTATAAAATATAATTCATTCTTTTAGTATGTCCATCTGTTTCGTGGTGATATGTTGTACTAAAATTCAGTTGTGTTCCCAAATCCTCTTGGAAACTAGTCCAAAATTGTCATGTAAACATCGATCCTTGATCGGATATGATCTTTCTTGGTACACCATGTAATCTCACAATATCGCTAACAAAAAATCTATCTATATCTGGCGCCCTATACATCATACACTCTGGAATAAAGTGTGCACTCTTCGTCAGTGTCAACGCCTACAAAAATTGAATCATGTCTCCTTGTCGTTAGTGGAAATCTAACAATAAAATCCATCGAAATGACTTCCCATTTTGATTCAGGAATCACATGTGGTTGTAACAATCCCACTGGATGTCTATGTTCAACCTTCACTTGTTGACATTCTATATATCCCGCCATGTAATTAACTATATCGATCTTCATTCCTTTCCAGAATAATAAAGGCTTAAGGTCTACCTTCAACTTCGTGACTCTAGGATGAGCCATGTACACTGCCTGATGAGCTTCACTCAAAATCAACTTTCTCAATTCATCGTTAGGTGGTACATAAATTCTTCCATTATACCTCAATAATCCATCATTTTCCAATGAATAACCTTCAAACCTCGGTACTATCATGGTATCTTGTCCAATATTATCCTTAACTTCCTTGTACGAATCATCGTCTCTCTGTAAAGCTAGAATATTTTCTCGAAGATTCGTCTTAAGAGGTATTAATGATAATATGTGTGGTCTCCAACTGAATGCATCTACTACTTTGTTCATCGTTTCTTTAATGTAAGTAATCTCAAAGTCATATTCACTAAGCAGTTATGACCAATGCCTTTGTCACATGTTCAAGTCACTCTGAGTAAAAATATGTTGTAATCCATAGTGATCAGTCTTTAACTCGAATTTTCGTTCAATAAGGTAATGTCTCCAAACTCATCATGCATATACAATCGCTAATAACTCCAAATCGTGTGTTGCATAGTTCTCTTCATGCCTTCTTAATTTTCTTGAAATGTAAGCGATCACTCAGCCGTCTTGCATCAAAACTCCACCTAAACCTTCCTTAGATGCGTCCATTCATACCAATAATTCCTTTTCCATGTCAAGTACTTTCAAAATTGGAGCAGATGTTAATAACTCTTTAAGTTTTTTAAATGCTTCTGTGCATTTCTCAAACCATACAAATTTCTTTTTTTTCTTCTGCAATTCCTTGATTGGATTTGTTATCTTCAAAAAACATTCGACAAAGCATCAATATTAACCTGATAATTCCATAAAACTACATAATTCTTGTACGTTCATTGGTGTTGGCCATTCCATAATAGCCTCTACTTTCACTGGATCCACAACGATACCTTCTCCAGATATGATATGTCCTAAATAATGAATCTTCGTATGATAAAAAGAACACTTCGACGACTTTCCGTACAACTTTTTTTCTCTTAGACATTGTAAAACCAATCTCAAGTGTTCGTCGTGCTCTTCTTTCGTCAGAGAATAAATCAGTATATCGTCAATGAATATTTGTACAAACTTGTCCAAGTATTCACGGAATACCCCATTCATCAAACTCATGAATACGTCTAGGGCATTCATCAATCCAAACAGTAAAACAATAAACTCATAGTGTTTGAATCTCGTCTTAAATGCGGTCTTAGAGATATCTTCCTCCTTAATCCACAATTGATGATATCTCGATCTCAAGTCAATCTTTGAAAACGTCATTGCTCCATTCATCTGGTCAAATAAATCATCAATTCTTGGCAATGGATACTGGTTTTTTATCGTGGCTTTGTTTAATTGACGATAGTCAATGCAAATCCTCCACGATCGATCCTTTCTCACAAAAATAACTGGTGCACCCCATGGTGATACGCTTGGACATATAATTATCAAATCAAACAACTCCTTCAATTGCATCTTTAACTCTTGCAATTCTGGTGTCGACATCTGGTATGGCGTTCTTGCAATCAGTTTTGTTCCAGGTTTTAGGTCTATGGTAAATTCCAATTCTATTTATGGCAGTGAACCTAGTAGCTCTTTAGGAAATACATCTACAAAATTTGATACTACAAGAAGGTTTTCTAATATTTCCATGTATCCCTTTTCATTTAGCGCTAGGATGGCATATAACTTGCATCCTTTGCGCATACTTTTCTGTAATTGTAGAGAAGAGATAAATCTCAACGACACTCCCTAGTTTCTTCCTGCAATCGCTCTACTATGTCCCGAATCATCTGTCAAATGTAATTGTTTTATCTTGCAGTTAAGTATCGCATCGTGTGATTCTAACCAGTCCATTCCAATTACAATGTCATAAAATCCTAAGATTGTGACATAAAGGTTTACCTTCGCTACAAATTCACCCAAGTTAATGCTACAACCCATAACTTTTCCTCCAACTTTTTGTCTAGATCTATATACCAATTCTATGTATTTAAACTTGTCTTGATCAACTTCCTTTACCTTAATTCTTTTAAGCACGACACTAGATACAAAAATTTTAGTTGTTCCTAGATATATTAAAATACTACATTGTTTATTGGCAATCATACCTAACGTCTCGAGCACTGTGGACTAATGATCGTTCTGGTGGTTATTCATAATTGCATGTATCCTATGGGCCTTGCCCAAATCTCCAACTATCGTAGGTGTTGATGATCCAATAGCTCTTGCCTTCTCAATAGGACAGTCTCTCTGGTAATGTGGCTCTCCACATGTCCAACATCCATTCTTCGGTCTAGTGCGCCTAGTCCCTGATGTAGAAGTTGTTGGCCTAGGAGTCTTTGGTCTTGGTATGTTCTAGTGAACATGTCTAAACTATTGTTGTTGTTATGGTGCTTTGTATGGAGTCTTCTGATGAGGATCCTTTCAGTGTGGTCCTCTGGGTGTATCACAATGCCCAAAAGTTTGTATAACTAGTGTATGTTGCTGCAACACTCTAGGTGGCACCTGTCATGTTTTCCTGGATGGGGTCCTGCCCTAACCCCCACTATTCATCTCTTCTTCAGAAATGAGATCCTTCTGAACTACATCGTGAAATGTATGAGGCATCAAGATCCTCACTTTCGCATGAATGTTGAAGTTGAGGCCGAACACAAACTTGTTAACTTTTAATTTGTCTGTGTTCAGATGTGGAGCATATCTGAGTAGATCCATGTACCTAGTCTCATACTCTGGTACCGTATGATTACCATGTTGTAAGGCATTGAATTCATTAAGTTGACACTCAATGAATTCATCGGATAAGTACCTCTCCCGGAATCATTCCTCAAACAATTCCCATGACACGTCTTCAACGACCATGTTTAGTTGAGGTAAGAGTGTCTTCCACCAGAGAAGCACACTCCTTTTAGTTGAAATTCCTCCATGCAGACCTTCATGTTGGAGGTGAAATCATGTAGTGCAAATCACATCGCCATGTTCTCCAACCATGCATCGGCGGCTAAGCCGTCTGTGGCACCCTAGAACTCGAGAAATTTCACTTTATCAAGTTCTTTGTGTATACTACTACTACCCACTGGAGGGAGTTGTGAACCCTCATTGGGCATAGACGCTCTACCCTCATCCCAATCAAGGCGGTTGATCAATGCCTTTGACATCCTCTGAAATGATCTCATCATACCTACCACATCTCCCATTGCAACCTTCTCCTTCTCAGTAGTCTGTTCATCACTCAGTGGGTTAGATCCCTCTGGTGTGGATGCACTTGGAGGAAGCATACATCTTCCTACCGCATCATGATGTTTACTTATCCCGATCCTATAACCATGATTAAACAAGTTAAGAAAAACCATTTACGTCAACTACGCAAGCATTGAAATCAATGCACAAGATAGTAACATGTAAATGTTCTAAGGTAATTCAACATCATTATCTTTACTTAATGTCAACATCACAACAAGGCAACATCAAGGTCGAGATACAATATCAATTAGCATTTACTAGGTCTAACATGAGCACATCAATAAAATCATATAACATAAAAGATATCAACAACTATGTGTACCCACCCAATCCTACTATGCAAGCTTAGGACCTTCAAGACACATAATTGACGCTCAAATCCAGGATTCATTCGATCTATCTTGACTCTTAAAGGTCTTAGGATTGGTAGTCATTTTGAGGAACATGAAGGTGTTTACTTCCCAAATCCAATCCTAGTCAAACATAAGACTAAATCAACAACAAATAACTATAGGAAATTCCAGTATGCAAGGAATGAACAATGCAAAAATTTGTGAATTACTAAGATAATTCTCCTATAACAATTTTCTATAATATTTGACCCAATAATAAAGATCATACATAAATATAGTCATTTCAAGATAATAATGAAATTATTGTCATTTATTTAATTACAATACAATTGTAAACAAATTCTCATTTTACTATAATTAATTGGTATTATTTATTTAATCATAATAAAATATTTATTTATTTAATCATATTAAAAGATCTAGTACTAAATCCAAGGTTTTTATTTCAATGAAGTAAAGTTCAACATTAACCAAGGTCCTCACCCATTCCAAATACAAATATAACCTAAAATAAAGTAATATAACCTCTACAAGCATTACTAAAAGAATCAATACTCTAGCCATTACTTAAATTATCCTAGTCCTTAAGTTTAATCTATAAGCCTCCCATTTCTCTTATATGACAAAAGTACTTATTAAGAATTATATTTTATAGATAATTAAAATGTATATTTTATAGTTTAACAGTACATTAAGCGTAGGAATATCTAATTATAAGTGTGCTCATATTATACGTATTCATTATTCTAAGTAACTCACCCAGGTGTAACTATATTATATGCTAGTGCAACTAACTATATTATATGTTAGTGCAACTAACTAACTAACTATATTATATGCTAGTGCAACTAACTATACAACAAGACTAAAATTAATTCTGTCAAGTATCGACTTAGATTCCACATGGCACAAGCAGTAGTAACAGGTAAGAAAAGCTCATAACAAACTTAAGCACATGAATATATTCGTTTAAAGATTGCCACAAATGACAATTAATAAAAGTTAAAAGTTACCGGGACAAATAATCTTAGAATATATTCTTGTACGTGTCTTTTTTTTTTAAATCTTGCTATCACTTATCTTAACGTTTCTCTAAAACTTGTCTCAACCACATAATAGTAAACAATCGTAAACTTCTAACCACAGTGGCTATAGGTATCTTATGAATTTCCATCTAACAGTAAACATAAGTCATTTCCATGGATTTTTATCTATTAAGGTTGAGTATGCAGAGAAGATCTAGGGAAGATTGCAAAATGGTTGCTTCATTGGCTAACCACAGTCGAGGCACTATCATGGAATAACAATCTTAATTATCCTAGTCTCTAATGATTTAATGGCACCCACAAAGTACATATCATCGCTATCAATCCAACTCTAGATGTGAGTGTAACCAATCCTGACGTAAGGCAACTTCACCAGATATATGTCCCAAAAGAAATACCCAGTATGGCGTGCACAAATTAGTGGATGAAAAGAGGTGGGAAAGTAATAGAGAGATAGCTTCAGTTAAACCATGTTATTCGAAATTAATGTTATAGTTTACCCAGTTAATGAGATGCGGAAATCGTATCTGAAGGATGTTAATTTTAGAGTTGTTATTAAGTTTTTTTCAATTTACTAGAGCATAACAGCATAAGTATGATCACTGAAAGAAACAAAATCACAAGATACACAACATTTTATCCTGGGAAACCCTCATAGGGAGAAAACCTAGCAAAAACTTCCTCAATAATATATTGTCAATACAATGACAAGACTAAAGACCAAAACCACCAAGAAAAGACTAGAACTGAGCATGCGCCTCTCTTTCCTTCTTCTTGCAACTGCATCTACCTTCAAAAGATGTGCACTAGAAGTGTGAGTGAGTGAATAAATGAGGCACCCTCCTCACTTATAAATACTAGTTGAGGAGGCGCTAGGGTTATGGCTCTTCATCAAATAAGGTCGACTTCTTCCAATAGTGGTTAAAACTACTTTATTAAATCCCAGGGGCTGACTTTACAAACACCACCATATAACAATGGTTTGACCAATCCACAAAAGGGGATTTGGTCTTATACAAGACCCGACATGATCAATCCACAAAAGGGGATTTGATCTATAATATAATAACTCAATTATAATTAGAATATTCTTCGAAGTTACAATATTTCAACACTCCCCCTTAACGAGAAGGGTATTCTACTGACATAACCCAATACAACATCATCAAGAGAGAGAGAGAGAGGGCAACAACATCATCAGCATCTACAACATTGATTGGCATATCTACAAATCATCAGAAGTTTTTATCATCATCAATAGCACCATCGTTCATAGCATGGAGCTGGAATAGCATTATCATCATTATTTGCACAAAATTGTTGAGGAAAAGGTATGGAGAACCTTACTCAAGCATTTTCAGATCTTGTCGGGCTAAGACAAGATAGTTGGGAATGTCACCTGGGTTTATAGCCAACGAAAAAAAATCACTTAATCCGTAGGTATTAAGTACAAGGGACCAAGGCTGGTTTGTTTTATATATCATATGTAACTGTGCAGAAAATAAATAAACTTAAACATAAATTACATAAGTGTATACATAAATTACATGATTGTGTACATGGAGATAAAAGCAAAAAATGAACCAGATCATCAAAATACATAGGTGAGACTAAAATCAGAAATATTGATTTCATTCTGAGATACAAGACTGAATTCTCTTTACAAACCCCTCTGAGTGTAGGGACCAAAGTCAAATTTGGAAGCCTCTGATGGGCACCATACAAAAAGACTCTGAAAACAAAAGAAAAGTAAAGCTAAATATATGGATCATCTTGCCACAAAATGTTGTCACTTGACTCTGCAAAATATTCTTTATCACTTATAAAATTTAATTTATAAACAAACAAGAACACACAAACTGCCAAAGATAAATCATACACCTTTAAAACAAGCTACTAAAATATATGATTCAGTTTTGAATCATGCTTCCTTCAACAAGACCATGTTGTCATCAAGATGGTTAAGCCTTATAGTAAACTCAAAATGAATTAAAGATGAAAGTATCTAACTAGTATAGAGCAAACCTTATGGTTGAAGTTCTTCTTTTACTTTTCTCCTCCCTTGTCTCTTCCTTTCATTGAGATTTTATTCCTTCTCAATAGGTTATGATAGTTCAACTACCTTTTTGGTAAAGCTTAACTAGCTTAACTAATTAGCTGAGACAAAATAATAATAATATATTTAAGTAAGGGTCTAATTAAATAATACTAAATAGGTGGGACCCCTTGTGACTCCCATTTCCATCTCCTTTAATAATCGTCAAACCTGAAATATAAAACCCCAATCATTTGATTCAAATATCCTCCTTGTAACTCTCGTTCTCATATTTATATTAAATATCAGCAAAAAAATAACATGACCATAAAATAACATTATATCCATGTTGTCCAAAAAAACTGCCTAAATATATGCTTGTTGTCCAAAACATTGTCAAAGTAAAAATAGTGTCCTCAATAGAAAATAACATAAATCATCATTAAAAACCATATTTACTATGAGAGGCATTTGGCCTCTTCTCACTGTTGTCCCCTTTTGATCTTTTTGTGGCATCCTTAGGTTGATTGGAACCTTGAGGTTGGATTGCACTGATAACGTGAGAACAATCATCCTTAAGATGAAGATGTGAAGACACAGATTCAAAGGACTCTTTGGATGATTGGGAGGCAATGGTCACTCCTTTTCCTTTATCTTGCACAGGCTTGGGAACATCGGTTTTTAACCTCTTACTAGCATGAGATGACTCCACAGGTGAGACAACATGATCAGCTTGGGCAATTGGATTCTTTGGCGGTTGCAGAAGGGGTAATGGAAAATAAGTAGTAGGTTAATTGTGGTGATGAACAACAGACTGTTGGACAATATCTTGCTAACCGTCATTGGCAGGCAGTTCTGGTTGCATAGACACATGAGGGGTAATGCAGATACCATAAAAATTTTGATGTGGCTAGAAGGGAGGTCTCTCAGGTCGGGGTTGGAGGATCCCATGTCCAACTAAATTAAATAATCCATCTTGAAAGAGATGGTTTAATTCCCGCGGATCAACATCAAAATGTGTTGAAAATTGAGGCCTTCTATGACCCCTCTGCAAATTTCCTCTACCTCTATTTCCTCTGCCATTACTGCCTCTGCTAAAGAAGCTCATCCTAAAGCAATATTCCAACATGTTATGAAAAAATCATAACAATCCATGCATAAAACTCTACCTAAATAAAATCAAAAGGTTGGCTCTATTATTCACACAAAAGCACATGCAATCCATCCATCAACTCTGGAAAAACCCAATCAATCAATTTTGACTTTTGAACAGTGAGTGATAGGGCTATTTGGAAGATGAGGGGGATATAATGTGTGAAGATTGGTAGCATGGATGGGGGACAACCAATGAGTATTTTTCAATCAATTGCAGACGTAACAGAAACTGTATCCACGATCAACTTTCAAACACCAGTTATTATCTTAGTCTTTTCTCTTTTGTTGTTAACCCTTTCTCTTTTCTAAATGGATTTAAATTTTACAATAATAGAACAAGGAATGCTTTAAATGTACTTGGGAAGGCAAGGGAGATCTAATGTGTGAAAAGTGATATAATGAGAGGGAAAAATGATTATTGTTCTATTATATGCAATGATATCCAAAAAATGCCATCACCATCAATACAATAATTGACAAAGCTTTTCTTTGTTTAGTAAGTCAAATCCAACACACAATTGTTTTCATATCATCCAACATAAAACCCCAGGAAACTTCCAGGACTGTCAATTGTACAAATTTCCACTTCCTTCTCTTTCTATTATCAAAGTTTTTGGGAAAGACTGTTAAAACATACATTCAACACAATTAAAACCAAACTACATCAAGTGTGTGTGGGAGGCTGAGAGTACCTAAGCCAATCACCATACAGTGTTGGTATTACAAATTTAATACATGTTGTGTAAACAATCTGGGTTCGAAACCCATGTGAAATTGGTGCTTGTTTATTTTATCATTATACAGTTTTCAAAATCGACCAAAACTCCATGGATACATGACAAATGAGACGTGGATAGACAACCTCCCAAATGTTGGATTAACAACTGATAACAGACATCAAGCTCAAAGTTTGAAATTGTGACTCATCAATAAAAGAACTGGGTGAATACGAAGGTGAACCTTTCAAGGGTTTTGCAAAAAAGAACATTTTAACCATCTCTTATCACAACATACTTTCCATAGACCCCTCATGATAGTCGCAAAGCAAATATGCCCATACATATACAAACTATTGAAAGGTAGTTTGAAGGAGCTACAAATCTTTCAATACTGGGTAATGGAATTAAGCAAACAACCATTCTTTTATATCACAAAGAGAAGAAAACCCTCTAATTTTAATGACCAGAGACGAGTGAAACCTGAACAACATTTGCCATAATTATTTGCTAACAAGAGTAGCAACAGAGAAACCACATATTTTGGACGTAATGTCATTCAAACATGAAGGAATTTCAACTATGAATCAGCTTGAACACTCAAACGCCAACAGAGAGGAATTCCATTTAATATGAAATTTCACATTTGAAAACCACATACATTCATTTAAAGTTTGGAAAGCAAGCACAACCCATGAGAAAATCTAAGAGCCAACATCAAGATTTTATTCTGAGCATATCTATATTTCATTAATGGAGAGACAAGAGCCATCGTACCTGTATGAAAAATGCCAAGAAAACAATGAGCGTGATTCTTCTTTCCAAGATCGAGCAAAACAGAGGCAACACTAGCCAAAACAACCAACCCAAATGTGAACCAAGTGAGGGTGGTGACCTCGAGGTAGGGTTAGAGCGACGTGCAGTAATTGCACGTCATTTCCTACATTAATTCCATCAACCACAACCAAGTACGAGTGCATCAACACATAGTCCACTATGTGTTCCATCAAAACAAAACAAATCGAATTTTCCACCTTCCAATAACTCATGTGCATAGTTTAATACTTAGCACCAAATACATCCAATGTCCCACATTCTTTGCTAGGGGAAAATTACCACCCTATACAATTTAATCAGTGTCCATGATAATAACAAGAATTCATAAGTGCCATATGTTATAACAATATAAAACCCATGTTTGGAGTTCAAATCAACCATTCAAAATATATATGTAGTAGAATAAACTAAGATGCTCATTAAAACAACACCTTTTCCCTTTCTTCTTTAAATTAAATCACCAATAAATCTATCATTTTTCCATTTCACTTGAAAAGTGGTTTCAATATTTTTTTTAAATTGTAGAGTCATTTTTGCAAAATAGACATAAGTGCATCAAATAAGCGTGTCCTTCATCATTATTCACATAACGGGGTCCCACTTATTTAGTATATTATTAATTATATATAAATAATAGGGCATTGCAACCAATTTGCATGTAGGGATTCCACATTGCGTTTTTGGACGTCAAAAATCTGGTGACTCCACACAAAAATATATTCCTAACAGATTCATTAATCAGAAAGTTTGGTTTCACAGACTGGTAGAAGTAGATGATAGAAAACAATGTTGAAAAGAATAGTTATGCAATAGGGGGGGAAAGACGGTTTAAAGGAAATAATGAAACATGACTTTGGGAATAACTTATTGAAAGTGGTACGTATGAGGGGGTTTGGTCCTGTATGCATAACATTCAAACAATATGTAACAGATAATGATTCTTAAACTTTCGAGGAGAATGCTTATGATATTCTCTTGAATCTCAAGATGGAGAGAAGAAAGGGCTAGCAAAAACAGGGAAGAAGACAAAATCAACTATCCTACAACAATATTGAAATCAAAAAGAAATTTCAGCAATGTATGAAAGGAGGACATCATGACAATTGTGTGTATCTTATTATCATTGATCAACAATATTTACATAATGAAATTACAATGGAAAAACTGATCCAGACTTTATTTCTGATTATTACGAGAAGCAAACAGTAGAAATTGAAAGATCAACAAACCAAAGTAAAAAAGAAAACAGTAAAACAAAAGACTATATACAACGATCATTTTTATACAAGCATTTAACAATCAAGTTTGTTCCACATAATGTTTCAAGTGGGAATCATTAGTACTATAAGAGAACAGTTTCTCTTCCAAATCCTTTAAGAGGTATGAGTTTACGCCTAGGATAAAAGCAATTTTGAAAGGTCCTAGCCATAGTTTTGGGAACTTAGAATATCTTCCTCTTTCAGCATGGTCCGAGTCCCATTGATCCAAGTGGATATTGGTGGCCACCCACCTTTCTCAACTGGCTCAAAACAGCTTTATGGCAATTTTGGCAATTTAATATTTTTAGCAGGTTTTAACTTCCGGGGCCATTTTGAGGGCCTAAATGAAGGTTTTTCGAGATTGAGGTTCTCAATGATAGTCAAAGGAATAATTGAGCCCCCAAAATGAATCTCCTCGATGATACATTTCCAACGAGCTATCACACGCCTAAAATGCAGATCGTATGCAAAAGTTACGACCCCGGGAAGTTGATGCACCAACTTACCCAAACGGGGCCCACATGACTTTTGGTGCTTCATCTCCTAGGGTTAGGTTTTTGGATGTCTAGGAC
>JZKD02S0052168.1:0-25909 GCA_000966675.3 Picea glauca | reverse complement strand
AGAGTTGGGTCTCTCATAATTGTTTGAAGATGATATTCAAAGATTGATCTTATGTATTCATCCAAGTTAAAATAAATAAATAAAGTATTTATTCTTTTATATATTGATTGAGAAAATGAAATAAATATTTGTTGTTCAATTAATTTTTGAAAAGTGGAAAATTGTTCAAAGTTTTGTGACACTGATCCACCCCCCCCTCTCAGTGTCAAGTATCCATTTCAACACTGAGAACCCACTCTATTGCACAAAACCTCACATTGGTGCTCCTATGACACATGCAAACCAAATATTCACTTTACAGGGGTTGTGTGGTGGGTTTGGACCCTATGCATGGCCTATGAGCACTAAAGTAATCCTTTTGGATGTAATATGCTAGTGTTCTTCCTTGGACCATGTCCATGGCTCCTAGCTTAAATTTTAAACCAACAAGTTTTTTTCATTAGTCTTGAAGTGGCTATTTTAAAAATTAGTCTTCAAGTGGCTAATGTAATAATGATGGTAAGTATTATATACTAAATTTTATCTACTTATGCGCCCCCAAAGTTTAAATCAGTTGACGGTAGTGTGCACTCTTAAGGCAGTCCTTGTGACATCGTTGGTTCAAACCTCGACTAGCCTTGTGTGTCACATGTGGGGTAGCATGGGTATGCCTAGAGGTTATAGTGGTAGATTCCAGAATCGAGCTTGTGTGACGCGAGTATGAGCCCGTCGAGTTGTTGATTCCACCAAATACAAAAGAAAATAAAATTAGTTACTCAGGAAAGATTAGATGTGTTTTCGTAACTTTTGAATGCCTTGTAATTTCATTAAATTATGCTTCCTCATAACTCCATAAGATGCTTAATAGATTTAAGGATAAGGTAGGTATATGATGGCATTTGACGATCATTTCTCATGTTACTTTTAGAATCTTTTTAACAAGGCACTCACACTCAAGCAATGATAAATCACAAACACGTTATGGTAATTGATGTGATAATTTCAAAGGTTTCTTATATCACGACTCTCAAAAATGTGTATTCACTGGATTTATTTTATTCGCTTATACCTCCATTCTATATTATCACAATAAATTCCATTTTAATATAGGGGTCATCAAACTCAATTAGTGCATAACATAATCGACTCCAATGATTGGGATTGGAATTTAAATCATTAGTGTAACAATGCCTCATCTTAACCTAAATTGTCACCCAATAGAAGCATTCTTACTAAATTAGAGTTTTTGTATGAATGTTTGAAACCTATTTATATGGTTCATGGTCAGCTTCTTATTGATCATCTACTCTATTTCTTATGTATTTTTATGTAGATTTAAATTCTATTCACTAGTTAAAATATTGTAAACTTACTTAATGCAATCAATGATACAAGTTAATAAACATAGTAGCCTGTATTGTTTTCTAATATAATGATTGGTTTGTTGTGTGGTGAGTATGTTTGTTTGTTCAACCTTCCCCTTCTCATCTATGAAATGTATTGTGTGGGTAAGCTTATGTGAAAATACAATAGAATAGACATATCTTGTAACATTTTATCATAACTTCTACAATTATAAATTTGTACCATCATCTCTATTTATAACATGAATGAATGCCTTGAACTTTTGCAATTTTAAGGTTATAAATAAGTGGTTGAGATGCCACATTTAACAAACAACAAGATCATTTACTTGGTTGGGGCATGCAAAGTCATTTACAAAATGTGTTGTTCCATTGAACTTTGTATACCAAACAATCTCGCACTATAACATTGATATAAGACGAAGCTCTAACACCATAAGAATGATCAAATCAAAACAACTTGTAAAACAATCCACATACAATAGCCTTAACATGTTGATACAATGATCATAACTTAAATATTGGAAGGCATATTCAAATTGGGCCCCAAATTAGTATTATAATCAAATGGGTTATTAGGTTGCTTTAGTTGGGGGCACAACATTGCTCATTATTTGATCCATAGTTCTTTTTCGGTAGAGTCTAAACATTCTATTTTTTGGTTTTTTCAACAATAATCACTGGAATTTCATTGAAATCTGGTCATGTAATTTTTGATGAAATTTTAATTTTCAATTATTTAAATTGAATTTTTGAATACATAAACAATTTCAGCATTGGCTGAAAGTTGGATTATACAGACTCAACAATTCAAATCTGCAAAGAAGGTTAGTCGATGGATCTATATTTGTTTGGTGCAGAAATCCATCAAAGGTCACCTTATCAATCGAATGCATGTCGAGTTAAGATTATGTTTACTAAAATCTTCAAATATGTTTCATTTGATTTGGAGAGAATGGTAATGATGTTTGTTGCTTCTCCATTGTTGGCATTAGCATTTGATCAAGTTAAGGCATATGAATTTTTGAGTTTTGAGGCCATCAATTCATCAACTTCATATTTTTACTCAAAGGATCTATGCATATCTTCTGCTTTTGAGAAAAAGACTAGAGATCAAGGTTGAGCTCATAAAAAATCATTTGAATGACCAGCTCCAAGTAGTACTTGACAGATATGTTTATTATCATTCTAGAGATTGATTTGGTTGTTTTTGTTATGGTTTTTCTGGATTTGAGTGATTTTAGTTACATGGATTTCAATAGGTAGATTTGTGTACATTTGTGGAAGAGGTAAATTACCTCGTGGGATGCATGCTAGGCGTTTGCCATTGTTTGAAAAAAATCATGAACCAAGGATGCAGGTTAAGGCTTTCACAAAATGTTTAAATTGATACTCACAATCTCTTGAGATTTTCGACATAATAAAGATCCTTTTTTTAATATTCAATGGTGGTATTGGTAACTTAGTAGTGGCATATAAATAAATGTTATTTTTGTTGCATCTACTATCAAGGAAGAATTATGTAACATCTTGGTTTTAATCCTCGAATTATAATATGTCAAATCATGTATTATTTGTATGATGTGGTTGGAATACTTATGTAACATCTTGGTTTTAACCCTCGAATTATAATATATCAAATCATGTATTATTTGTATGATGTGGTTTATATGACAAAACTCAAACTATGCAGGTTGAATTATAATTACCTCATGTTGTAAAAATATAAATGTGGGATGAATTATAATGACCATTTGGTTCTAAAGGGAAATCAAGGGGGCTCTTAACATGCTAGAATAACTTCACTAGATCTTACTAGTGTTTCCTTATTAAATGTAGGTATCATGACCAACTTAAAATCCAAACATATAGGAAAATCATTTGCAATGATTAACATGTATGGGCCACATGATGATAGAAATGTTCTGGGACAATTTCAAAGGAAGAGATGGGACGAGGAATGAAAATATAATTCTTAGTGATGATCTCAATCTAACAATGAAAGCGGTGGAAATTTGGGGTGAAGAGGCCAAGCAAGACTCCTTAACTAGTTACTTTACCTAGTTTTTTGAGGACCTTGGTTATGCAATTTTGAACCAAGTGAATTAGCTCCAACTTGGAGGAGTTTAGAACTGGCAGAGAAGGTGTGTCAAGTAGAATAGAGAGATTTCTAGTGGCATAAAGGGTTCTATAAGAAGTTTTCAAAATTAAATGATGGGTAGGAAATGGAGAAGATTCATGTCATCTTCCCATTATATTGTTGATAGAAAAGGATGATCAAAACCTCCTAGCCCCTTCAAATTTAGCTACGCTTGGGTATAGGAAGAAGAATTCCAAAAACTAGGATGTAAGGATTAGAGGAAGTTTGACCCTAGTTGTGGAGAGACTGCAATGTTTCAATTTATAGATAACTTGAAAAGGGTCAAAAAGATTGTGGTTGAATGGGCTATAAAGAAACCCACACAATCCCAAAAAGAATTGCTAGAAATTGAGGACCAAATAAACTCAATTTGTGAAATGACCAAATCAAGTATCTTTTTCGGGATAGGAAAAAACTAAGTTCAAGAACCTAGAAGAGAAAAATTAGAGAATGAAGAATTTGTTTGGAGGTTGAAAAATCAAAGTTATATGGTTGGCAAAGGGAGATGAGAATACCAAATATTTTCAAAACTTTTCCAAGCATGGGAAAAACAATAATACAACTTAGGAGATTAGAAAAATTGATGGCTCGAAGGAAAGGACATTCTGAGGGATAGTTGATACAAGTGTCAATTATTTTAAATCTTTATTTCAAGACTCTCTCAGATGCAATATAGAAGAGATTCTTAAAGTGGCCTTGTATTTTCCAAGGCTAGTATCTGTATAGAATGACATATCGAATTCAAATATAACAAGGGTGGAACTAAAATCCATTCTCAATCATTCAAAGAAGTAAAAATTCTTGGCATGGATGGGTGGACAATGGAATTCTACTTGGGTTTCTATGAATATCTAGAAGAAGACTTACTAACGACTATAAAAGAATCCAAAATATTAGGTAAAATTTTGGGGGCATTGAATGCCACATCCATAGAATCAATCCCCAAAAGGAATGGTCCTAAATCATTGAGTGACTATATGCCTATCTCACTGTGCAACTTTATTTATAAAATAAATTCAAAAATTATAGTAAACAGGCTCAAGTGTACTCTCTTAGAGGTTATTTCATATGAACAATTTGGGTTTCTTTACAATAGAAAAATTCATGTTGTAGTTGGATCAACAAAATAAGGACTACATTCAATTAAGGTAAAAAAAGACCCCTACCATGGTAATAAAACTTGATCTAGCTAAAGCCTTTAACAAGGTGAACTAGTTGTATTTTAGGATAATACTAATCCAAATAGGAGTCAATATTCATGTAGTAAATTGGATCATGGAATTGTTCTAGATTTATTTTCCACCTAATCATTAGGTCATTATCACCTAAATATCACCTAATCACTATGTCATTATCCCCTAGAAACCCCTCATTTTAACCCTTAAAACCTACCACTTTTCCCCTAAGTTTATATCCAATTTCCCACTTGGTTGCCCTTTTCCTTCACCAAGGGTGCGACCAAAAGGGTTGGTCACTCCTTTTGGCCTGCCAAGAAGTGATCATTAGTCACTCTATCTGTGTGTCTAGGGAGCGACCAAGACTAGAAGCTCCTATTTTTGGATTTGGTTTCGATGGATAAAACCTCCCACTAATTTCTCGGGGTTTATCCTCGATAAGCCTTCCATTATGAGCTCGAGAATATTATCCTAATAATTATATGGCCTTATCCCTGAATCCATATAATAACCAAGCCATTTCCCATGGGAAAGGAGGACGAAAGAGCTAGCAAAGTTACTCTGGTGATTTGGTTGCAAGAATTGGGCATGGAGCTTGGAAGGAGGCCATATCTTTAGTCTACATCTATAAGTTGTAATATTTCTTCTTTGATTAATAGAAGACATACTCAATGTTCCCCTCTATTAAATTTTTCATACGAGATTATGTATTCATTGGTAGATAATTAGTATAATTATGTGTTATGATATACTATTAGATCTGTTGTCAATCCATGCATGTTTGCTTTGATCTTTGGGAGGTTTTTCATGTATGAATCAGATCTAGAACATCCTTAGTTTATGTCTTTATTCATGTCTTAGGCGTTGGTAGAACCTAAGGGAGCTCAGCTCCTGCAGGGTGCAAAATCCCTACAACAGATTTTGAACCAAGTGAATTAGTCCTTTAAACATCATCAGTTTCACTACCGCACCCTTGAGTAAACCAAAAGCCATAAAATCAAGTGCTTAATAAAAATGAGCTACCAACCTTTCTTTTTAGGGCCTGTACATCAACAATAGATCAAGATAGAGCTTTGGAATAGGTTGTGAGGTGAACTCTCCAAAGTAACTAAAATCAACTTAGAATCTTGTGATAGGGAGAGAAAATCTGATAGTCATATAAGCATAGCCATGACCCCCTCTCACACAAGGGATAAACATGAGGTCGCATGCAAGAGAGAAGTAGAAATTACCCATCTGTGGATTAACCAAATGTAGTGGAACATTAGTATATTGGGGGTTCTTCTTGAGAATTGAATTTTTTCATTTGGTCTCGAAACTTCATGAATCCTGAATCTATTTGGAGTCCCATGGAAGTTTTCCTGGTCCTCTTGTTCTCAGTCCTCTTGGAGAATTTCAAAATTGATATCCTACAGATAATTTCAGACCTAATTATTATTTGTACCCACCCGGAGGCTAACTGTGAGTCAATACCTTTAGTTTCCACAATATTTAGGGTCTATTCACAAGGTGACGGTGAAGGAGAGTCTTCACTGTACCTAGGTAAGACGTTGGTCAAACTCATTCGGGATCCTTGGAGGGTCACCCACGGTTCTCTTTGTAAGGGGAATTGCACCAGGGTGTAATTTCGTTAAGAAGGTCACCAACATAATTGATCCACCCACTCATCCTGACCCCTTCTCACGTGTTCCTGCAATGTTGGATTTCATCACCAACTAGTATGTTCATTGTGAGAAGTTATTAGTTTGTTTGGTTTGCTTCCTAGATTTTCTAGCGCGTGATATTTGTTTTCTTAGTGGACCTCAGGGTTGAGCATGTATCTATGGAATCAATTCTTGTGTATACCAATGCAGGAACCCATTTTATGGGGATACCATTTGTTTCTTCTTCTACAGGACACATTTGTCCACCTTACATTGCAATTTTGACTCTTCATGGTCTCGCAATTGGGTTGTCGGTTGGTTGTTTTCCACTGCGGCGAACATCAATGATCCTAGTGCTTCATATGTAAACACTCAACCCTCGGATCATCAACCCCATGTTGATTCTTCTCCTTCTTCAACCGTAGGGTCTTCTTCCCGTTCTTCTTCTTAACATAGTGAAATCTCTACAACTAATAACTACGTAGAAAAGAAGAAGAAGAAACATAAGATTAAGAAGAAAAAAAAATGAAAGCTTCCAACCGCTACAGGACATGTTGGAAGCGATCAAACAACCTCTGGGCATCATGTTGGGAGTGTTCATGGTGTCATCCAGTCTAAAAAGAAGAATCAAAAGCCCAAATTCCCTTGCAGGCTTTGCAAGGGCGATCACCTTCTCAAGGATTTCCCTAGTATTCCTAAGGTCATATAAGTGTGGTCTGAGGTTTCTTCTCAACCCATGTCATCAATCGTTGCAAGTCATGATGGTGACAACTCATCGACTAGTCATCAGGTTGGAAATAAGAAGGGTAAAGTCAAATTTCCTTGCTTGTTATGTAAGGATATGCACCGCACCTACCTTTGTCCCTCCATGGATGAAGGTTCATATCTGTTGAAAAATATTGTTGATGTTCAACAACAACTTCTAATATGTTACTGTAAACTCTCTCACAACCCACAATTAGTTGATGAACTGGTCAATTAGGTTCACTCCTCGATTAATCTGTTGATCAAGTGGTTAATTTGATTTCATCCTCAGTTGATCCAGTTGATAAAGTGGTCGATTTGATTTTGTCATCGGTCAATCCCACTCTTCCATCAAAGAGTGAAACTCCAGTGATCAATTTGAGTACCTCCTTGGTTGATCTGATCCATCAAGTGGACAAATCTATATCCCCATCAGTTAATACCACTTCTCCTTAAAGAGTGAGGATGTTGCTCAGGTCTTTCTTGTCATTGCATATTCCTCCAGACAAGGGGGCATTCCACCCGTTCCAACGACACCTCCTCTAAGCAATGCAATTACCATTGATTGGAATTCTCTAACAAAACCTTGTCTCTCTTCTTACGTGCATTTTCAAATCATTTTCCAGGTTTGTGGTAGGCATATTCCTAACACTATAATAGATGAAGGAGATTTTGTTAGTATCCTATCCTTGAATGCTTGGAAAGCTCTTGGTTCACCTCAGCTTGCATCAGTGACTCATAATCTGTTGGATTTTAATAGAAGGGTTAGTCAACCTTTAGGGATCCTTCCTCAGTTTCTTATTACTTTGGGGGGGAAATGGTCTACATTTATGTAATGGTAGTCCACAACCCCTTGGATTTTAATTTGCTCTTCGGGAGAGACTATGTTTATGCCATGAAATCTTTTGTTTCCACACTCTTTCGAGTGATGTGTTTCCCTCATAATGGAAGCATAGTGACCATTGACCAAATTTCATTCATTGGCCCTCATATGATGGTAAACCATTTGAATTCCCTGAATGGTCCTTATATGCCAACGTCATCTACCCCATTGTAGGTCAATTATGTGGCAACATGTCCCATGCATTCAAATCTAAATGAGAAGGAATATGCCCCTTCTTCTGACTTAGATCTGGTAGTTGACATGGTGATATCTTCGATAGGGATTTTAAAGCTTGCTTTCCCAACCCATTTCGCACCCCTCGACATGTATTCCTTCTAGAGTGTTGTTCTTCCATCTAGAAAAGATCTCTTGGAAGCCATGATCGAGATTTGTCCCTTGACATGTATTCCTTTTGGATAATTATCCTCTTGGAAGCCATGATCAAGATGATAGCTACTAGCATGGTTCCTGTCTTTGTGTCAAGCTCGTTAAAAAATGAAATAGAGGTTTGGGGATCCAACCAAACAAAGAGCATAGTTAATTTTCAATTTAAATCTCGTTAAAAAATGAAACCGATTTTTGAGCATAGTTCTTTTCCCATGTCAATCTCATTAAAAAATGAAACAAACGCTTATGAGCATAGTTCTTTTCCTGTGTCAAGCTCATTAAAAAATGACACAACTGCCTCTCCCATTGAGTCAATTATTCCATTGCATCTCGTAGTTGAACCTTCATTCCATCTACCTCGGTTAGTTGATCATTTTTCTTCCTCCCTCTCTGGTGAACATTTTTCCTATTAGTAACCAGGAGTCTATTGGAGAAGAATCAATGGATGAAGCGAAGCTTGGGGGGGAAGTCTCCAGCCTTTGATTATCATGTTGGAGTTAAGTTGCTAGCTTCTAAAGCCGGGGTCAAAGTACCAACCACCCACCTTTAGAATTTTCATTGGGAAGTGTCGAGCATAGTTAGTTTTCTTGTTTCAAGCTTGCGAAAAAATGAAACCTACCCAAACATAGTTTTACTTTGTTTCAAGCTTGTGTAAACATGAAACCAATCTTGCGCTTAGTCTTTGCTCTTTCTTGTGCTCGTAAATACATGAGAATAGGTTACTGAGCTCAGTATTTGATCTTTCCCGTGCTCGTTAATACATGAGAATAGGCTACCGAGTATACTTTTATCTCTTTTTCGGACTCATAAAATCTATATGAAAAAGGACCTCTTTGGAGTCTCCTTTAAGCTCTTTTCAGATTCTCTAAACATGAAAAGATTGTCGAGTGAGCTTGTTTCCTTTCACACTCATTAAAAGGTTAGAAAGGGTATCTTTTGAGTGATAATTTACCCCTTTTTTGGCCTCGTTAGACTAATTACGAAAATGAATACTCTAGTCAAGCATGATTAGAAGAGTTCTCCTAGGTATCGTTTTATACTTTTTTAGACCCTCGAGACTAAAGTTACGAAAAATTTCATTGTGGAGTCTTCTTTATCGAATCTTTTCAGACTCTCTAAACATGAAAAGACCATCGATTTTACCTTCTTTGGACTCGTAAAACCAAACATTGAAGGACCAATCTGGGACCGAACCCTCCTTCTTCAGGTTTGTTAAACATATGTCGAGGGATTCATCGCCAAATGAGCTATATCGAGCATCTGTTATCCTCCTCAAGCTCATAAAAATAGAAAGAGGTACTCACCAATCATGGTGGGGAATTTTTAGAGGTTTTTTTTGTTTGGTTATCTTCATTATCTGGCAACAATTACTACTTTGAGTCTCCCTTGAACAATGCACCTACTCTATCATCATATATAACAGTCAAGTCATCCATTCTCTCTCATTGACCACCATTTCCATTATGTGTCATGTTCCACTTATAGGTCCATGACCAACATTATGGTATTCATCTGAGTTAATGTTGTCGAGTCAAGTTATTTTTCGTGCATACTTGGTCAAGGGAATTTTACCTGTGTCGGCCACCTACAATTCATTTCTCCATGTTTATCCTAGCCATCTTTGTGTAAGTTGTGCTCTATTATTATGATCTTCACACCAGATATCTTTACATGTTTCATGTCGATTGATGGGGGATACATCAAGGCCCTCCTTCGACGGAATTCACCCTGTCGAATACAACTCATTATCTAGGAGTGAAATCTAGAAACCCAACAGTACCCTGGGACTTGCAGACATCAATGGCAGGTATCCTTGCATTTTGACAGTGGGTTTACATCATTGGATCTTGTCGAGTGAATCCATGAGTGTTCAACATCAACTCCTTTATTCACACTTTGTAGATTGTACTAGGTATCTTGGATTCCATCATCATCATCGGTGGAATCCCTCACATCTGTTAACGGTATACATTAATGATCAGTAATCAAATGGTTTCTACCATTCTCAACTTCCCTTCATTTATTCACATGTTGTAAATTCATACCATTTGGATCAAGGATGAAGACCTTGGGATACAATCACACTTATGTTATATGATATTATTTCCCAAGCTTCGATGAAGAATATTCATGAGCACTTCACATATTTCTCAGTTATTGAGTCATCTCACTAATTTGTATGATGTGACATAGATCCACAAAGTATACTTTCATGGCCATGACCGCGTCATGATTGGTTCTTGATGGATCCATTGTGTATTATGTTGTGGACATAATCCCATCACTTGTGTCATGCATGGATACAAAATTTATTTATGGTGGCTATGCTCCAGTCTTTCTTACTGAGCATGGGTATGCCCTCCTCAGGGATATTTTTTTGCAGGAATGGCGGTGCTCTTCTCAAGCTTCTTTTCCCAAAGCTATGCAACTTTATTTATAAAGTGTTATGGCCACCAAACACCTCTTCTAACCTCACACTTTAGGGGCCATCTAGTATAGATTTATTTTCCACCTAATCATTAGGTCATTATCACTTAAATATCACCTAATCATTAGGTCATTATCCCCTATAAACCCCTCATTTTAACCCTTAAAACCTACCACTTTTGTCTCGAGTTTCTAGAAAATTTCCCATATGGTCGCCCTTTTCCTTCACCAAGGGTGCGACCAAAAGGGTTGGTCACTCCTTTTGTCCTGCCAAGGAGTGACCAGTCACTCTGTCTATGTGTCTAGGGAGAAACCAAGACTAGAAACTCCTATTTTTGGATTTGGTTTCGATGGATAAGAACTCCCACTAATTTCTCGAGGTTTATCCTCAAGAAGGCTTCCATTATGAGCTTGAGAATCTTATCCTAATAACTATATGGCCTTATCCATAAAATAACCAAGCCATTTTCCATGGAAAAGGAGGAGGAAAAAGCTAGTAAAGTTACTCTGGTGATTTGGTTGCAAGACTTGGGAAAGGATCTTGGAAGGGGGACATATCTTCAGTCTACATCTATAAGTTGTAATATTGCTTCTTTGATTAATAGAATACATACTGGTTGTTTCCCACTATTCAATTGTTCATACAAGATTATGTATTCATTGGTAGAGAATTAGTATAATTATGTGTTATGTTATACTATTATATTTGTTGTCAATCCATGCATGTTTGCTTTGATCTTTGGGAGGTTTTTCATGTATGAATTAGATCTAGGAACATCCTTAGTTTATGTCTCTATTCTTTTCTTAGGCCTGGGTAGAACCTAAGGGAGCTCAGCTCCTGTAGGGTGAAAAATCCCTACAATAGGAATGTCATGACTTCTACCTCCAACTTTGCTTTTTTTATAAATGGATTGGTATCCAAATTATTTCATGCCTTAAGAGGTCTTGGACAAGGTTGTCCATTGTCTCCATTCCTATTCCTTTTAGAGGTAGAAATTTAATTAAACTAATAATGGCATACAAAATAGATGGCACTATCAAAGGTATAAGAATGGGGGAGTATGTACCTCTAACTCACATGTTATTTGTGGATAATGTCATTCTTTTTGGAATGGGGACCAAAAGAGAAATAAAAAAGTTTAAGGAGATTTTGGAATTCTATAGTAAGAAAACTATGATGGAGGTAAATATTGATAAGTCCTCTATATTATTCAATGGTTTAAAGGAGGATAGAGAAATACAATGCATATCAATCCTTTCCTTTAACATAGTTTATTTTGATGATGGAGTTCAATATATTGACTGGCTTAGAGACTAGCTCTAGTTGTATGAAAAAATTGAGATGAGGGTAACTAATTAGTGCTACATATGGTTGTTTAGAGGAGGCGAGGGAGGATTAACACTAGTGAAGTCAATGATAGAAGGGATTCCAATATATTGGCTTTCAATAGCTCACATTCCTAAGGATTTTAGATTAAAAAAAAAAGTTCTTTAGCTTTCTTTGCACTGGTGAATGGGAGAAAGAGGGAATTCCACTAGTAAAATTGATCCAAATTATTTTCTAAATGAAATGTCAGCAAAGATATTACAATGAAATACACATAAAAATTGCCAGAAATAGAGAAATACAATAATACATGATTTATATTAATGAAAGAAATGTACAGAGACTGTAAAAATACAGAGTGCAAGACTCGCTAGAATGGTGGAAGATTTATCTTTGAGAAGAGATGTGAAGGCTATGCTCATTTGCAAGAAGCTGATTACAATGAGTCTTTGAAGGAATTTTTATGATAAACATGAATTCCAAAACCCTAGACATCCAAAAATCTAACCCTAGGATATGAAGCACAAAAAATCATATGGGCCTTGTTGGGGTAAGTTAGTACATTAACTTCCCCAGGTCATAAATTTTGCATACGATCTTTTTTTTAGGCGTGTGATAGACCATTGGAAATATCTTTTCGATAACTATGCATTATGTCATCAAACTCTAACTCCATCTAGAGTTTGACTGTGGAAAACCAAGAAAACACTATTTAGAGCCTCAAAATGGCCCTGGAAGTACAGAAAGATGTACCGACATAAAAACTTCCAAAATAAGCTAGTTGGAATAGATGGGTAGCCACAAATATCCACCTGGATGTTGTGTAGGGATTCAAGATATCCCCATAAGTGCATAACCCACAAGTACAGAGAAATGTACCCATTACAAAAGAAATGTGTTGAACTAAAAATTGTCAAGATGAGCCAGTTAGAATTTGGAACAGGTGGGTGGCCACCAATATCCACTTGGATCAATCCTCCCCCTTAGGAAGCAATGGTCTCCATTGTGTTGAGTGCTTGGGGAAGAGGGAAAATAATTTTATGGATATGAATCTTGGTGAGTTGTGTGCCTTGATGGAGAAGTTGCGTTGCTTGGTCTATGTAAGGTTGTCACAAACTTATTGTTGGAGGAGTTGAATCTATTCCACTAGCCTATTGTCTCTAGTATTGATGGGAAATTGTGTAAGCACCATTGTAGGTGAAGAAACAATATATGATTTCTCTTCTACAATCTTCTTCTACTGGATAGAAGGTGTTGAGGCTGCAGTGGTTGTAGTGGCCTTATGTGCATCCTTTGAACAGACTGTGACAAAGATGAATTTTGTAGTATGAGAGATTACCTTGCGACACTGTTTTGGTGGAACACTAGTCGAAAATACCTATCTTATCCTGTAGAGATGACCTCCCAGAGTAATAATGACACTACGTGGTCGAGACTCATAAACATCATGACATTTCCACATATATGGTTGGCCCAAAAAAACATCACATACATAAAGAGGGGAAACATCACACACTACCTCATCCTTGAAGGGTTGGATGCCATAGGTCAGGAGGCATTATTGGCTAACACGGATATCTCGTCCCTGGTGAAGCCACCCGATGTTGTATGGTTGTGGGTGTGGTGTTGTTGACAACCCCAACTGTTTGACAACCTCAGTTGAGATGAGGTTCTTCTAGCTACCGCTATCAATGATGAAATGCAATGTTGTCCCCTTTACCCACATCTGTGAATGGAAGAGGAGCTCCCTCTTTTCAAGATCTATTGGTTCTTCTGGTTGAATTGTTGCAGTCGTGATAATAGAAGTAGGGTCTGCATGTCTAATACTGATCGATGATGTTGTATTAGTGTTATACTAATTGATGTTGATGCAGATAATGATGTTGATGTTACTCCAGCTCCATGTTAAGAAAGATGATGTTGTTGATGATGAGAAAAAGTTTCGATGATTTATAGATGTGTCAGTCAATGATCCATATGTTGATGATGATGTTTCCCTCTCCTTCTCTTGATAATGTTGTATTCAGTTATGTCAATAGAATACCCTTTTTGTTAAGGGGGAGTGTTGAAATATTGTAACTGTGAAGAATATTCTAATTACATTTGAATTATTATTATGTAGATCAAATCCCCTTTTGTGGATTGGTCAAACCCTAGTTAAATGGTGGTATTTGAGAAGTTGTCCCCTAGGGATAATTAAAGTGGTTTTAACCACTAATTGAAGAAGTCAACCCTACTTGGTGAAAATACACAACCCTAGTTCCTCTCAGCTAGTATAAATAAGAGAGGATGATGCCTCATTCTTACACTCACTCAAGTCACTCATCTAGTGCGCAAGTTTGGAGATAGTTGTAGTTGGGAGAAGAAGGAGGGAGAGGCACATTGCTCAGTCTTGGTTATTCTCTAGTGTTTGGTCTTTTATCTTGGAATTATATTGGAAATCTATATTAAGGAAGTTTTTGTTGGGTTTTTTCCCACATGAGGGTTTCCCAAGATAAATGTTATGTATCTTGTGATTGTGTTTCTCTCAATGATTCTACTTATGTTATTATTGTCTAGTGAATTGAAAAGAACTTAATAGAAACTCTAAATTTAACATGGAATTAGAGCTAAATTGAAGAGAGCACCTTTCATTGGATAAGCAAAAACATCATTGTCGTAGTACAAGAAAATTAGGGTTTTTTTAATTAGAAAGGAATTTGTAACTAAAAACCATCTAGGGAAGTGCACCCTACCCTAGTGAATCTTTTGGCAGCTTGAGCACACCTTTTCAGTGGCTAGATTCTTTGAAAATCCAAAGCCTAGTTTTTGACTAGTACCAGAAAACCAGGAAACCAGTACTAGTACCAGTCCAGATTTCCGCAAGTCAAGTTTCAAGGGGTAAAACTTGAAATTTTTTAAAACAGTCTGATCCATTCTACCCACCTCAACCCAATGCATCTAGTCCCTTGATCAAAATTCCAGACTTTAAAGTTTCAAAAATTAGGGTTTCCTTATAAAACCCTAAGTTGTAGTTGTAGTTAAAGTACCAGTTACAGTTGCAATATCAATTGTAGTTGCAGTACCAGTTTCTTCATGCCAATTGCAACATCAGTTGTAGTGCCATCATCAGTTGCAGTACCAGTTGTAGTAAAAGTTCTTTGTGAAGTGTTGGAACTATTATTTTCTTGTCCTAGTGTGCTTTACTGTCATAGGTATGTACTTACATGTGTTTAAAATATATTATCATTATAATGGGTGTTTGCAGGAGAAAGGATATTTTAAATCATAGATATATAAGGATCACATATCCAACAAATTCAAAGGAATAATGCACCCTAGGTTTGATTATTGTGATATGCATCCATGACATTATGAACCTCTAGGTTGTATGATGAATTTATGACCTTCATACTAACCATAGGTCAAAAATTAAAGTCAAGGTATTAAATTGATTAAAGTTGAGTTTATAGAGTTTATTCTCTAACTTGGATTTATGTCAAGATAGCATATTGTCTTAAGTACAGAGGACAGGTTGAAAAAATCACTTGTCATCTTGAGTGAAGGGGACTTGGAAGAAAAACAACAAACTCATTCTTGAGGACAAGACTCCAGGTTCCAGGTTTGATTGATTAAGTTGATAAAGAGTCAAATTTTCACATGTCAAGTTTGATAGTTACCTCATAGTTGAGATAGCATACTTTGTAGCATGTGAGCATATTGAGATAAATGCTTATTGTAATCATTTACTAGATATAACTAACATCTCCTCCAGGAGAAACTTCTTGGTTTGTCTCCAGGTTACCATGGAGGAATGATTGATCACAAAACTAGAAGAGTGTTTCTCTCAATATTGTATTTCTTACGTTTGATCTTTGTTTCAGGTAGGTTGCAAGTGATATCTATAAAGGATCCACTGTGATGATTATTTGTGATATTGTTTTAATACTAATGTCAAAAGAGTATTATTCTTGCTTGTTGTTTTGTTGACCTTGTTTCATATCACAGGTGATAACTCTGAGGAATCTATAGTGAAGGTTGTAGAAGGAAATATATTAGATGAGACATGAAGAAGATTACGTACATGACCATAGACACTCATGTACCAAAAAAGATGAAGAATAAGCTATTTTTTGATCCAGATTATCTCATATGGAGATTGATTGTAGGGAGAAGAAGGCACCAAAGATGACCGAACATTGGAACAAGAACTCACAGTAGACTTGCTCAAAGGATAATGAATCCACCTTGACATGAAACATAATTCGTTTGAAGTTTGACTCCGTTTTTCATATTAAGACTTGGTATTCAACAACAAGTATATCTTGTAGAGACTATGAAGTCCTTGTAGACGCAAAAGAAATCAATAACAGAGTAATCTTGATCTCAGAAAGGATCATATGAAGAGACATATTCTAGGACTGGGAGACATATGCCATGAGAAGAATAGATCATAGCTTCAGATACTTCTAGGAGATATGAAATCTCCCAGAAATATTCCCTTGTTTCAGTGATAGAGAATGAAGTCAGTCAGAAAGACTGGGATATGGACTTTTCCGTGAGACTAGAAGGGAAGTTAGTTTTGACTTCCAAGATTAATCTAACAAATCAAGCATGTTGGATATGTACAAAGAATGAATTGTGTCCAGAGGATTCTCCCAACAAGAGGGAGAAGACTATGACAAGACACTTGCTCCAATAATTGAATAAATAGTTCCATTATTCATGAAGACAACTAGAACAACCATGATTTTGATATAGTATGAGATTCATGAGGAGCAGTCCTTGTATTTGAGATTGAGTTACCTCCACGAAAGAATATAAGCTACCATATGTGTCAGTTATTGAGCCACTCTCAAATGAATTTGTTTCCATGATAGAATAGAGGAGCTACTCTCAAAGTTCAACAACTATAGTGAGAATAGAGCAAGTCATTCTCAGCTTCAAAAATGGAAGTTGCAGGTGCAAAGTCCCAGTTCTAGATGAAACAATTACAAAGAGAGTAGAATACATACTCTTAGATAGTTAGACAGGTAGTGCTTTGCAGAAAGCACACAGAGCTAGCACATAATTATGCAGATTAAGTTGCAGTTGAGCAAGTGTAATAGGTTGGTACAAAGTGATGTGAAAATTTGATTTGAAGTTGAATATAGAAAGACTCATGTCTACAGGTTGAAGAAATCTCTATACGGATTGAAGAAATCTCCCAAAGCTTCGTATGGAAGAATTGATAGTTTCCGGACGAGTTTGGGATTTACCAAGAGTAAAGTTGATTCTAACCTTTACTTCAAGGTTATGAATGATGATACAGTTATATTGTTGTTGTATGTGGATGACTTATTCTTAACAGGAGAAGAAAATCTCATCACAGATTGTAAGAAGAAGCTCGCTGCATAATTTGATATGAAAGACCTAGGAATGATGCATTATTTCTTAGGTCTTGAAGTTTTGCAGGGCCCGGAAAAGATTTTCCTTAACCAAGGGAAGTATGCAATTTTAACACTGAAGATATTTTGACATGTTGGAATGTAAATCCATGAACACAACCATGGAAACAAAGTTGAATATCTTGGTTGATACTTCGTTAGAATTGGTTGATGCTCCTCTATATAGATATATCATTGGATCATTGATGTATCTAATGAATACCATGCCAGATATATGTTTTGTTGTGAACACCTTGAGTCAGTATCTAGTAGATCCCAGATGTGTTCACCTTGTTGCTGCAAAACATGTGATGAGATACCTTAAGGGTACGTTGGAAAATGGTATTTGTTATACTGAATATCATGACTTCAAACTATATGGATATCCTGATTCATATTGGGTTGGAAGTGTTTCTGATATAAAGAGAACTTTAGGATGTTCTTTCAGTCTTGGGTCATCCATGAATTCATTGCAGAGCCAGAAGCAATCCAATATTGCTCTCAGCACAGTAGAAGCATAATACATTATAGAATTTTCTGCCAGTTGTGAATCCATATGGCTTCAGAAGTTGTGGACAGGTTTATTAGATCTGGAGATGGAAGACATTGTGATTCTATGTGATAACCAGAGTTGCATAAAGATGACAGAGAACCGAGTGTTCCATGATAAGTCGAATCACATAGAAATCCGGTATCACTACATTCATGATATGGTGCAAAGAGGAGTTGTAAATCTGCAATATGTTGGCAAATATGAGAAGGTTGTAGATGTGTTGATCAAGCCTCTGTCTCATGTAAAGTTTGAATACTTTATATACAATCTTGGTATAGTCTGAAATTACCTCTCTAGAAAGGGGGAGTGATGTTGATGATACTATGGTATCTTGACCAACATCGGGTAGCTCAGTTAGGATTTTATATCCTAGGGGATTGATCATCTCTGGACAAATCCTAAAGGTATGGTAAGGACAGTATGTCAGAGTACCTGTTCATGTATATTCCAATTGTGGTAAGTAGTGGTAGCTCCATTAGGATTTTATATCCTAGGGAATATTTTGATTCCTGGGAAGATCTCGAAGGTTTGGTAAGGACGGTCTATCAGAGTACCACGTGGTAGCTCTGTTAGGATTTTTATATCCAAGGGAATATTATGATTCATGGGCAGATCCCGAAGGTCTGGTAAGGACAATTTGTCAAAGTACCACAAAATTTTGTTGTTGCACCTGCCTCATTCTGTTTCCAGATGATGATGTTGTTGTTATTTCACCCTCGTGATGATGATGTTGTTATCTCAACCTCACAATGATGATGTTGTTATCTTAGCCTTGTGTTGATTATGTTGTTATCTCAGCCTCATGTTGATGATGTTGTTGTCTCAACCTTGTGTTGATGATGTTGTCTCAACCTCGTGTTGATGATATTTTTGTCTCTGCCTTGTGATGTTGATGTTGTTATACCGACCTCATGTTGTTAATGTTGTTGTACCAACCTCATGTTGTTGATGTTGGTGTACCATCCTCGTGTTGGTGATATTATTATAGCTTCATGCTATTGATGTTGATGCTTAAGCTTCATGCTAAAGATGATGATGAATGCTACTCCACCTTCATGCTAAAGATGATGATGATGATGCTACTTCAGCTTCATGTTAAAGATGACGATGATGATGCTACTTCAACTTCATACTAAAGATGATGATGATGTTGCTACTTCAGCTTCATGTTGACGATGTTGATGGTGATGTATCAGTATAATACTAATTGATGATTTTGTATTAGTGTTATACTAATTGATGTTGATGCAGATGATGATGATGATGTTACTCCAACTCCATGTTGTGAAAGATGATGTTGTTTATGATGAGAAAAACTTTCGATGATTTATAGATGTGTCAGTCAATGATCTAGATGTTGATGCTGATGTTGACACCTCCTTCTTTTGATGATGTTGTATGGAGTTATGTTAGTAGAATAATCTTCTTGTTAAGGGGGAGTGTTGAAATATTGTAATTGCGAAGAATATTCTAATTATAATTGAGTTATTATTATGTAGATCAAATCCCCTTTTGTGGATTGATCATGTCAGAACTTATGTATGACCAAATCCCCTTTTGTGGATTAGTCAAACCCCAGTTAAATGGTGGTATTTGAGAAGTCATCCCCTAGGGATAATTAAAATGTTTTTAACCACTATTTGAAGAAGTCGGCCCTGCTTAGTGAAAAGACACAACCCTAGCGCCTCCCAGCTAGTATAAATAAGATAGGATGATTCCTCACTCTTACACTCACTCAAGTCACTCATCTAGTGTGCAAGTTTGGAGATAGTTGCAGTTGGGAGAAGGAGAGACATGCGCATTGCTCAGTCTTGGTTCTTCTCTAGTGTTTGGTGTTTTATCTTGGAATTATATTGGCAATCTATATTAAGGAAGTTTTTGTTGGTTTTTCTCCCCCATGAGGGTTTCCTAGGATAAATGATGTGTATCTTGTGATTTTGTTTCTCTCGATGATCCTACTTATGCTATTATTGTCTAGTAAATTGAAAACAACTTAATAGTAGCTCTAAATTTAACAGTATTGTTCTTTGACTGCCTCCAAAAAAAAATCCCAAGTGGGATCGACCCCATATATTCTAGATTCCTCTGTGGAACTTTTCTTCCAGTAAGTTTCCCACAAATTTTTGACATGGGGTAGATCCTTGAGGAGTGTAAAGGTGATATTTTCCATGTTGGAAAAATTGTGAACAAAGAAATAGCCTTCCAACAGATTCAACCATTTTTCTAAGGCATCTGCATCTATCTGACCTTCTAATACGAGAATATCAAAATTAGCTTGTACCTTGAAGGGAGAGGTTCCTCCAAAGTGGTTGCTTGATTAAGATGTGCATGTTGCTATCGGTAGACATTGAAGGATGTGCAAAAAATTCTCCATCATTTCGTCCCTCTATCGCGCAAGAGCTTGGTCAAGCAATAGGTTAATATAATCTTCTTCTCCATTGTTTTTCTTTTGAGCTGCCATAGAGGTTTTCTTGGGCATGCGAGAGTGATTGTCCTCAAGAGAGACAAGCTCGAGACCCAAATTTCTATACTCAGACCTCATTGAGGACATGCACTGAAAAACGATCAAGAGTGGCCTGCTCTGATACCACTGATTCAAATTATTTTCGAAATGAAATAAAAGCAGATATATTACAATTATATACACACAAAAATTCCCCAAAATAGAGAAATACAACAATGCATGAATTCTATTAATGAAAGAAATGTACAGAGACTGTAAAAATACAAAGTGCAAGACTCGCTAGAATGGTGGCAACTTTATCTCTGAGAAGATATGTGACGGCTACGCTCATTCAAAAGAATATGATTACAATGAGGCTCTCAAGACATTTTTATGATAAAAATGAATTCCAAAACCCTAGACATCCAAAAACATAACCCTAGGAGATGAAGCGCCAAAATTCATGTGGGCCCCATCAGGGTAAGTTAGTACATTAACTTATCGAGGTCATAACTTTTGCATACGATCTCTGTTTTAGGCACGTGATAACCCATTGGAAAGTTATTTTTGAGAACTACGTGTTATGTCATCAAAATCTGACTTCGTCTAAAGTTTGACTATGGCAAGCCAAGAAAACATTGTTTAGATCCCCAAAACAGCCCTAGAAGTACAAAAAAATGTATTGACATGAAAACTTCCAAAATAATCCATTTGGAATAGGTGGGCGGACACAAATATCCACCTGGATGATATATAGGGCTTCAGGATAGCCCTGTAAGTCCAGAACCCATAATTACAAAGAAATGTCCTCATTACAGAGAAACTTGTTGAACTGAAAACTGTCAAGATGACTCAGTTGGAATTTGGAACATGTGGGTGGCCACCAATATCCACTTGGATAAAAAATGGAAGAAATGGCCAAGACTAAAGAAGATGGAGGTTCGAAGCTCAAAAATATATGTATGTTTTGGTTGGAACCAGTAGAAAATTTTTTTGGAGACTATTTTGTAATGAAGGTTTATGGGGAAATATTATGATGGAAAAATATATCCATCTAGGATCAATTGAAGAGTGGATCGGGAAAGAAATTAAATGACATGGAGGAAAATCCATACTATGGAGAACAATGGTAAGGGATTTCCCTCTAATAGGAAAATTTCTAGTCTAGAGAGTTGGAAGAGGAAACAAGGTAAACATTGCCAAATATTCCTGGCTAGGATGCTAAGGAAACTAGAGGTTATCTATTTATCTTATCAATATCTTGCACAACAAGGAGATATGTAGCTTTTGTTGATGTAGATAGCATAGAAGTTAACTAAATATGGAGTCAAGGCTAGAAATCAAATGATCAAATTGGTATTCAAGGTTAGTTCGCTAATTAATGAAATCAATACATTCATAATGTCAAATTAAGTGGAATAAAATTGAAAGAGGAAGATGTTGTGATTGTTTACTCAAAAATAAAGTATGAGGGACCTTTACTGAAAAGTTGGGCTATGAATAAATGGTAAAATAAGTTGAGGGTAATAAAGTATGGTGGTGCCCCAGATGGGGTGACACCTAGTGATTGCATGTCACATGGTGTGCTAGCAATGAGGGTAGTTAAAGCCCCTCGTCACCATCATCCTCCTCAGATCATTCGAAATGCATAGCATTTACTACGGGTAGATCTTAATGCGTTGGGACAGTTCAACAACTCTAATGGTGTTTTAATATTGTCCCTTTGGTACGGGTATGATGCATCCAGCCTGCATCACCCTGGAATTCATGGCTCCAATGGTCGTCACCTCACTCATCATCATGCAGGTAATTCCCCGATGTAGCCCTTATCTATAGAATTCCTCCTTATTTTTTTGTTCTCCCCCAGTTTTTATGCTTCGTGCACTCCAAGCCTATGTAATTTTCCTTTTGTCCATTCCAAGCATTTATGGCCTCTCCACTGTGAATTATTCCCCCCACAAGCTCAAATTTTCCATTCCTCGAGAGAGAGGCAAATCCAAGCATGGTTCAACCTACTACAGTCAAGTAGGCAGGAACTGGTGCACATGACCGACCTCTCTCTCTCCTATTCCAGGAAACAACTTATCCCACTCTCCCCACTCCGATCAAAACATGGGAAAGGAATCTCAGGTTGAGTTTCATTCGCCTAACCCATAACTAATATATGGAGCATTCGTAGTGGATGAGGAGATTCCTCCTAACTAGAATGAGATGCCTCTTATCTTACAAGATATTGTTGGCAAGAAGATGACACAAACAAGAATCAGAATCCCCTTGAATCCCCCCGAGCTGGTCATGACAGGATGTCTGGTAGAAGAGGAATTTCATCCTCTAATGTCGGATTATTACAAGAATTTTTCCTACCCCAATGAGGAAGACCTGGGGATAGAATGGGGTGAATTATGGAACAAGGAGGAAAGACACGACCCACCCAATAGGGAGACACAAACAATAGCACCAGGGCACTCGGCTCTAGACAACCACGACCCACCCAACTCCTGCAGGATCATGGATGATCATTTGGTCCTAATTTTCGAGATGAGAAGAGACTTGACCGAGTAGCTACACAACCAGAGCATCCTCAGCAAGAACCTAGATATTTTGTTCGACCTTCTATCAAGTGAGCCTGCGAAGAGTTGTTTCCTAAGATGCTTCCAGCCTTATGCCTTCACAATTCACTAGAATGTTTTGCCTCATGTCTAGCTTCTTTACTGTTAATTTTCTGGTCTTATCTACAATTTTTTTTGCTACCATTAGACTTTGGTTCACTAGTTGGTCCTTGAACAATGTCGACCACCTGTTCTGGTTTCCACACATGTGGCAGAATAGGTGGCAAGTCCTTATGTTTTTCCAAACATCTGTCGCTTTCTGGTCCTTGAACAAATCCGACCACTTGTTCTGGTTTCCATACATGTGGCAGAACATGTGGCGAGTCTTGATGTATTCTCAGACATGTGTCGCTTTGATAGTGTAATGTAATACAATATTTTTATTTACAAAAAAACATATGGTGGTGGTAGTAAACTTGGAAGATAAAATGCCCCCTAAAAACCAAATTATTTTTCTAGTTATTCATCTCCAACAAAATTCTCACCTATGATAACTACCAAAAAAATTTGTGGATGGGGCCAAGTAGGTGTGTAATATGAGAAGTAATGAAAAAACAATTGATCATATATTTTTCCTTTGTATATTTACAAAGGAATATTAGAAATAATCTTTGAATCTTTCCAATGAAGATGGGAAATTGGAAGAATATAATCTCTTAGGTTGTTTCAAGAGTTGGATTGGAAATAAAAACGTAAAAGTGCATAGAGAACTACCTTGCATAATGGCCTGGGGGATATGGTTAACAAGAAACAAGATGACCTTTCGGGGTAAAGAAATAATTCCAATTTAGTTTTGTTTCCAAATAAAATTTGCATATAGTGGAATTTGGTGTCCATTAAAGGAAAATCCAAGAATATTCAACCTCCAACTAGATATTGATCATTCCAAACCATGGGGATAATTTTATGGAGCTTTCCATTCTTCCATAGGTGTTTATATCTCAAAGGGTATATCTTTCCAATACAAAAATCACTTTATAAATTTTAAAGAAGCAGCAAGTCATGGAACCAACAATAAATTTGAGTTGTGTGCTTTGCGGATTCTACTCAAATTGGAAACTAATAGAGGACTAGCAACCCTTCGGGTATTTGAAAATATTAAATTGGTTATAGAGTGGAAAACAAGAAAGATTAAGTTGTAAACCCTATTGTTGTGTCTAGTTATGGAAAAAACCATGGAAGTCCACTTAAACTTTCAAAATATAGCATTCAAACATGTTTATAAAGAATTAAATGGGCAAGGGGGCTCTATAGATCGATTTCTAGTTGAATTGTTATTTGGCTACTATGTTCCAATTTCAAGAATGGCTTAAAGCCACATTTTGTAGAATGTATGTAAGTGAACTATTGCAAATTTAGACTAAAGGATTCACCTTTTAAGCTCCTTTTTTTCTAGGTAGTGAATAAAGAGACTATGTCCTCTAAAGAGTTGATGAGACAGAAAATGTATATTTTGATTTCATCTCGAAATATTAAATTATATTGTTTTCTTTGTTGGGAAAAAATGGTTTTTTTCTACAAAAAAAAATGTGGTCATGCTCTTACTTCAATTATTATCGATGCATTGTTATTTTTTGTGAGTTTACCAAGAATGTTAATTTTTTTATAATCCTCTCCAAGTGGTATCTAATTTAATTCTTATTTGGTCCCCTAATTGGTATACCCATTGGTATCAAATTTAATATTGAATTTGAATAAATTAAAACACTAAATTGTAGGGTTCGAGAGTATTATCATCAACTTGATATCATTGATATCCTCCCATACAATAATTATCACTATTTTTTGTTATTTTTGTTATTTTCTTCCACTAATGTATATTCATCTTCTTGAATTCTAACAAACCTTGAAAATTAGGAATTTATTTCCACTAGCAATGGAAGACTTCTATTTTCAGGGTTTGTTATCAAATGCACAATAAAAACTAGTACACAATGACAAATTTGTGACTACATGACCAAAAACGTTAATCGCGACATTTTTTATAAGATAAATACTAGAAAATTTGAGCAATTTTAAGTGGTGTAGCTATAAATGACTAACATAAACTACTAATATAGATCATGGATAAATGTTGTCTCATATTAGGAGTTTAGACTCATGTTTCAATATGATTTACCAACAAAACCCCATAGGCGTTGGGATATTCAATCTTCAAGAACTAAAGAAGGTCTCACTCGAGACACCATGAGAATCACAGAGACCATAAGTCTTGTGCAAGGTGTGAATGAGTTAAGCATACAGGGAACCTCGAGAGACCAACCATTCATTCATTCACTCATTCATAGCTTATTACAATATTACATTGCAAAAGAATGTAAACAAACATACATCCAAACCATAACACATGAAATACAAAGATAAAGGTGCCCATATTCCATTCATTAAGCTCAAAGGCATTCAAATAGATTTTTATGCAAAGAGGTTGAAGCCTGCTCAGGGTGCATCAATAGTTAACCAGAACATAGACGTGCCATGCATTGAGACCTCTTTCTTCTCATTCATAGCCACATATTGTCTCTGAACAAAAGACTCATGCCAAAATTATTATAAAGTTGAATTGCAACTCTCTCTCTCTCTCTCTCTCTCTTCTATATCTTTCTCATATCTACATTACTCGACTACTCTAGTGAACAAAAACCCCAACCCCTACAAGTGTTGAAATTACTAATACAACTGAGAGGGGGGGTGAATCAGTTGTATTTGAGCTTAAACAATTTTAAGTCTATCAAAACATTCTTAATCTTTCTTCAAGTGATCATCAACATTATACAGTATATGGACAGTAAAAGTAAAAAGCATCAGTCACACACAAGGTATACATAGAGAC
>JZKD02S0052112.1:0-17880 GCA_000966675.3 Picea glauca | reverse complement strand
GGTTTATGTTCTTTCCTTCATATAGTCTGGTCAAGGCATCAAACATTTCTTTTGGAGTCTTCTTATATGACACGTAAGGAATCAAGTGGTCTTTGATTGAATCTGCAATGATTCTTTTGGCCCTGATTGCGTCCTTTTGATGCTTTTCCTTTTCTATAGCATCGGCGGGTTCTGGTACTTCTTCTTTGATGAATCTTTCTAGGTCATTCTCTTCAAGAATGAGTCCAATCCTATACTTCCAGGAACGAAAGTTTTCCACTCCTTATATCTTGTCAACAATCTTAACGCTTGCAGACATCTTTACCTGGATCTGGGAAAATGACCAAAAAATGAAAGTGCTCAAAATCAAAATCTGAACTTACCAGGAGCTGCGCTTGGCTGAGGCGAGTAGCCTGGTGTGTTTGGATATGAGAAAATCCAACTTTTTCTCCTCAAAAGTTGATCTGCGGATTTTTGGACTGGTGCTTCTGGTACCTCTGGTACTCTGGTACTTCTGGTACTTCTGGTACACTGGTTTTCTGGTACACTGGTTTTCTGGTACTTCTGGTACTTTGTGAAACTAGGGTTTCACTTTTCAGGAGATCCAGCCACTGAAAATGTGCGTTGAGAGTGCCAAAGTGATCCTTAGGGGAGGGTGCACTTTTCTAGATGGTTTTGGGGCTGAAAAGCTTCACCATCAAAAAGCCCTAATTTTCATGTACACCAATAGTGACGTTTTTCACTCTTGTGAAAGAAGCTGCCTTCAGCTTGGATCTGATACCATGTTAATGTTTAAGCCATTATTATAGTTCTTTTCATTTCATTAGATAACAATAGAATAATCCAAGATCACTGAGAAATACACAATCACAAGAGACACAACATTTATCTTGGGAAACCCTCTAGGGGAAGAAAACCCAGCAAAACTTCCTTAATATAGATAGCCAATACAATGCCAAGAGATCTCTTAAACCAATGCAGAAGATCCTCTCCCAGATATGCACCACTCTCTCTCCTTCTTCTTTAGAAACAGATCTGAAACTTGTCTCTCAATGAGCAAGTGAGTTGTGTGTCTAAGTGAGGCACTAGCCTCCTTATTTATATTAGACTGGCACGTGTGAAGTGTCTCTTCACTGGCAAGGTTGACTTCTCCAACTAGGTGGTTACAACCACCTTTAATATATTCTGGGGCCTCTTTAATATCTTTTGGGACTGACTTCTTATTATGCCTATTATAATTATCATTTGACCAATCTGCAAAAGGGGATTTGGTCCTATTACAATTGCTGGCATGATCAATCCACAATGGGGATTGATCCAATGAATAAAATAATAATAAGAATACTCTTTGCAGTTACATTTTTTCAACATGAAGCAGGAGAGCCACAAGATCAAACAAGCCAGGTACGTGAAGAGGGGAATCCATCCCATCCAAGTTAAAATCCATGCAAGGAAATGATGGTGAGGAGTTAAGGAAGAATTCATGGTAGACGCTATGGTGGTAAGGACAAAATCCAAAGGAAGAGTAGACCATGTATGGGGTGAGATATAATGGATTGACACGCAAAGGCTAGGATATGTGGTGTAAGGATGCAAGGTGGGACCCAATAATCAAAAGAAGCAATAAGAGGGTGCATATACATGGGTCAGGAGAAGGGGCTAAGGGATGGTTATAAGTCATTTCACAATCAAGATCAATGGCTACATAAATCATTTTGATCCCAAAAGTGTTTGATAGATAAAAAGGGGGGGCTGAAATGGATACCATGGTAATTCAAAAGTGCAATGTGATGGCCAATTATTGGATCCCCCCACCCCCGAAAATAAATTGAGGTTGTCAATTTGGAAGGTGTGAGGACAGGATGAAATGAATTAAGGTCGTCAATTTGGAAGGTATGAGGACAAGGAATGTGATCATGTATATGGATGCATCACTAGAAAGGAACGTTGGATGCAAGTCGTTTCTAGTCCAAATCGTCGACACATTGGAGGATAAGCTTCAGGAGATATGACCAAGAACTATTGAATAATCGCTTAGTTTATGCCTCAGATCCAACAACATGATATGAATATCAGTTCAACGATAGCACGATGACATTTGGCTCATAGGTGGCAGGGTCTATAAACAGACATGATGATATATCAAGATAGCATATACTTATACATTTTTCTAACCTGCTCAGATGCAAGATACTTGTACATGGTCTAACCTTCTCAGATGAAAGATACTTATACATTGTTGAAGCAGCAAGTTTGAGACAAGTATTTAAAAAGGAATAAAATTCTAGCTTCAGTAAAGAGGATGCTTTTATAGGAGGGGTAGGTACCTTTTAAAACAAAACGGAAACAAGGGTTGGATTTTGTCATATACTTTGCATTTTCTACCCATAATAACATATATATCAAAACAAAAAAATGGTGTCCACAAACTCTTGCAAATACCTATATGTTTATTAACATTATGCCACGCATCCATTCAATACCAAATTTACATACAAATATTTCTAAGAAACTAAATAGACAAGTCAAAAAACAAAAACACTTACCTCCAATTTCTTGTCTTTCTTTCTCGGTTTTAAAGATTATATTTAGATTTCCCAAAAAATAAAATTAGAACCACCTAGAAAAATTGCTCAAGACCAAAATTATGCATTACAACACCAGGAACCTTGCATTTTCATCCTTAACATTAAAAGAAAAAATGATATTGATTAGCATAAATTTAGGAATTTACACCATCTATAATGCCCTAATTGCTTATTGAATCGCAAAAGAAATTATGGAGTGAACGAATGCCTAGATGTATTAATAAAATAACGGGAATATGTTATAAATATCATGGATTGAAAATTTCCAATTGATGGTTTTTTTCTTTCTCCATGGCACTTATCTCCATGGAACCTGCAATATATACTCAACTTTCAAACCCCTTCCCTCAAAACAACCCTAGAAATCCCTCTCCTCAACCAAATGACATAGAAAAAAATATTAATTGTTCAGGAGTTGCCTCTCATAACCCCTCAAAATGCCCCACTTATTTCCCATGTCAACCCAAAAAACCCCTCTCCTCAACCAAATCACACAAAAATAAACTAATGGTAGAAAATTTCTTCTCAAACAGCACCCAAAAGCGCCTCCCTTCTCGCCCATGCCAAAAATCTAGTGCTAAATGAGTTGTTATGAGTTTCATGGCAGCTCCATACATGTCGTTTGAAACCAGTTTTTGAAATCGCACCACGGTATGATTTTCAAGGTTCATGCCATGGAATATGACTATTGTATAATGACCATGGTATGACTAAATGAGCAATATGGGGGTGACTCGGCCCAAGTTCGAATTATTCCCTTACCCAAGAATTGTGTTTGTGGGGTGTGCAATTTTACCAATGCTTATAATGGAATCAGATAGGCTCAATCTTGGGTGACCTCTAGAAAAGATTTTCCAAGTTACTGATTCCTCTAATAAAATTAAAAATAAAAAATAATTGTGTTAATACAATGTGACATGGATGGAAAAGGAAATTTCAACTTGAGGATTTATATGGCACTTTGTAGGCATGTGACATTCCTCCAAACTATCTAGGAGAAGGTGTAAATAAACAAATAAACAAAATTAAATTTTGAGGATGTTGAAGACCATAATATTCCTAAGCATGAGGGAATGCAAGTTATGGGTTATGTCAAGTCATCGATAGAAATACTATTAATTCATATTCATGTAGTTGTTATCTAGTTGTATATTTTTTCCCTAGACTAAATTAGTCGTTTAAATTAGTCATTTTTAGTTGTGTTACTTAAAATTTCTCAACTTTGGTAGTATAATACTATCATGAATAAATGTTTTGGTCGCGTAGTCACTAATTACTCATTTTGTACTAGTGATACCAAGCATGCTTTTATCTTTTTTTCATGCTCATAAAAACATGAAGAAAACACTAAAAAATAAAAAAAGAGGGGGGGTGGGGGGGCCTTATTCTTATTTAGTTAAGTGGCATCCAATAGTCATTTCAACCCTTGAGCATGGAACATGTTTGCATCATTGTCTTACAGTTGGGTTATATCTTCCCTAGGAGTTGCACCATAATTATGAGTCATTTACTCCTCCAACTAGTTGCTCTTTTAGTCACTATGGAGCGAGCTTCAATGCCTTATGCTTTGTCACACTGGATCATTTCTCCTATTGAGTCATTTTTTCCAAGTCATCAATATGTCATGATATATATTCAATGGAAGTGAAGCCTAATTCATCCATTCTACAGTTTTTTTGACCTTTCATGTCAGTTGTACTTGGTGATTTATCTCTTCACATACTCTCTCAATTACAGTTTCATGTTGATTGATGGGGGATACATTAAATCCCTCTTTCAATGTATCTCTTCTTATCGACGTCGGCTCATTATCTATAAGTGGATCTAGAAACCATCTAGTACCTTTGAACTTTCAATCATTAGTGACAGGATTCCTTGCAACTGATAGTGTTTTTACATCATTGACTCCCGATTGATCGATTCTACAAGTGTTCTACATCAAATCCTCTCTTCACACTTGCTAGATTGTATTAGGTACATTGGGGTCCATTTTCATTATTGGTGGGTCCCCTCGCATCTTTTAATGGTATTCATCAATGACTAGTAATTAGATAGTTTCTACCATGCTCAACGTCATCTCATTTATTCACATGATGTATATTCATACCATCGATGGGATTGGATTGAAGACCTTGGGTTTAGGGGCATTCTACATTTATGCTACCCTTCCTAAGTTGTGCTAGATTATATCACTATTGTATGAGTACTATGAAGACCACATTGGCACTCTCATTTGTTCTAATTTTCTTCCTGATGTATACTATGACATAGATCCACATTGTATTTTCTCATGGTTATGATCTACTATATGACATGGATCCACCATGTACTTTTTTGTGGTCGTGGCCTTGCATATGATTTCATGGATCTATAGTTTATTGTGTTGGAGGTGATATTTTTACATTCATTCAATCATGGTTATTCCTACCTTGGGGGTGTTATATATATATATATGATTGGTTAACATCTATTTGTAACATGTACTTCTTGGTTCCTTGATCTACGAACTCTTTCCTTGTGCCACTCCATTTCCGTGTATTTTCATAATATATTATGGCCATTAGTTCCTCTTTTTACCTCACACATTAGGAGGCATATGTTATACTTGTGTTTGTCACCATACACCTTGCAAAGATGTTATTAAATGTTATGAGACTGAAATTACATAATCGAGAAAAAAAATTATAATTATTTCATAAGGAAATAATTATTTTTTCATAGTTTAATGAAATAAGAATTATTTCATAATTGAGAAGAAATTTCATAGTGATTTAGAAAAACCTCATAATTGTGCATGGAACTTGAGATAAATATTATAATGGGTTGGAAAAATTTCATAATTGAGAATAGAACTTGTGCATGACTTGTAATTGCTTAGTTCACATGCCATGAACCCTATATGTGACTTGTATCCATATAACTCACATGCCATGAACATATCTCCAAGCTTCTCTAAATTCTTATAAGAAGAGGCCAAATCAAAGTGATGGAGATGGAATCTAGAGTTTGAGCATCCTCATGCTAGTGAAATATAGCAAGTCTATTCAGAGAGTCATATTGTCATATTGAGTGAGTGGGGTGTTGGGCATCAACACTCAAAAGTATAATCCTAGGTGAGGTAGGCCATCCTACTCTTACTATGATACGGAGGATTTTTGAATTTATTCTCTCTAAGTGAGAGAGAATAAGGAATAAATCAAGGAGCTCGAAGTGGGGAGTGTAGAAAAGACTCAAGGTACTTTCCTTTGTTGTATTCTTTTTCATATTTCATAATATAATATAGATCTGTGTTCTTTTCCCCCTCCAATTCTTGTGTTATTCATGTTTACTTATTCCATGATCAATTATTGGTAGATCTAGTGATCCTTGAGTAATTAGATTATATTTTATAATAATAATAATAATAATCTAATTTTAAGGTCACGGCCAAACCAGAAACAAAATTGGTGTATGAGACCCCCTTGTTTTTGGGACAAGGTACCCCCTCAACTTAGGGCTTTGCTTGCTAAAGTCTACAACTGTCTACATACCCTACCCCCCTTATGGATTTGAACTTGTGACCTATTAGGAGGAAACACATGGTCTTAACCATTAATCCCACTTAGGTTGTATCATTCTATTCCCAATAGATTTGAGGAAGGTTTGTTTGTTACTTTTTGTACAAGTGATAAGTTGAAGAGGCTACTAGGAGATGGATCTTGGGATTTTCATCACAAGGATAACAACAAGACAACTTCATCATAACAAGATATGATCTACCATCCTTCCCATATCTTATCATAAATTGTGTGTGTGTACTTCAAATATAGGGTAAACCCATAGTGATTTATCCCACGGTCTATTTTTTACTAAAATAAGGTTAATGAGAGGAATTGCTTATTCATAGGAAAGTTTCTCTATGGCTCATAATAGATCAAAAATCTCGTAATGGATTGGAAAAATATCATAATTGAGCATGGAACTTGTGCATGACATGTAATTTCTTAGTTCACATGTCATGAAGCCTATATATGATTTATAATTTCTTATTTAACATTCCATGAAGACTATATATGACTTGTATCCACCTAATTTACATGACATGAACCTATCTCCAAGATTCTCTAAATTTGTATAAGAAGAGGCCAAATCAAGGGGATGTGGGTAGAATCTAGAGTTTGATCATCCTCATGTTGATGAAATATAGAAAGTATATTGAGAGAGTCCTATTTCCATATTAAGTGAGTGGAGTGTTGGGCATCAACACTTGAGAGTGGATTATCCTAGGTGAGGTAGGCCATCCTACCCTTACTGTGATATGTAGGATTGTATCATTTATTACAACTAAGTGAGACGGGTTGAGGAGGAACTCAAGGAACTCAGAGCTGGGAGTGTAGTAAAGAATTAAGGTACTTTTTGTTCTTGTATTATTTTTCATAATATAATATAGATCTATGTTATTTTCCCCCTCCAATGCGTATGTTATTCATGTTTACTTTTTTCATGATCAAGTATTGGTAGATCTAGTGATCCTTGAGTAAATAGATAACATTTGACTATATAAAAGTATTCTTGTGTGCCCAATAGATATGAGGAATGTTTGTTTGTTACTTTTTGTGTAGGTAATAGGTTGAATAGGATACTAAGAGCTATGTCTTGGGAGCTTCATCACAAGCATAACGATAAGACAACCATTGTAAGAAGATATGATACCATCCTTCTCATGTCTTAACATAAATTGTGTGTATACTTCATATATAGGGAAAACCCAAAGTGATCTATCCCATGGTTTGTCATTGACTGAAATAAGGTCAGTGAGAGGAATTACTTATTCGTAGCCAAGTTTCTCTACAACGAAAACCTAAATTGAAGTTATATCATTAAATAGAGAATTTCAATTTCAAATATACAAAGGAAAATAAAAAATAAACTTGAACTTACATCTCAATTTTACCATGGTTATTAACTAACATAAAGGTTTTTCATACAACTCACTACAATCTGAATAGGGAAAAAAAGAACTTCAATATTTGGTCCTCGAGATTTCAAAAAGATAAGGAAACTAATGACAATATTACTTGATCTTTAAATATTTGGAGGCAGATTTAGAGCCATAATTAAATTTCTTTAAAATATTTTGCATCAGTGAATGAATGGACACAAGGGCCATAGGTTCTATTGAAATGATGAATTCTCAAAATCTTGGCCTTAAACCCTCAAATTCTTCAAGGAATATATTTTCATGCACATTTCAACACAAAAGGTGAGAAATATGACAAAGAAAAACACAAATTGGCTTAGAGAATGCATACATTTACATTAAAACACTCCACATAACCCCAAATTCAAGTTCTAGAATGAAATTCTCAGGTTGAAACTTGAAATATAATGTTGGGAATTCATAAGAGTTTTACTTTGAGAAACACCCACACTATTGGAGTTACTTCACACACACCTATGATTTCTTTTTCCTAAGGTTTTTATTTGTTTATTATTCATAATTAGTCATTATCCAGTCTCCTATATTTTAGGAGAGAATATTCCACCTGGAGAATATTCTCTTTCAGTTCACACTTCAGTTTGACTAGTTGAGTTGAGTTTAGATGTTGCATTGGGATCATCACCATGTTAATTTGACCTTGCCTTGGTATCATCACGAGAGTGGCACATTAGCCTTTATTCCTTGCGTTAACTCCTCACTACTTTCTATTCATTTAGTTAACTGAAGACTAGTTGACTAGTTAACTCAACTAGGTGGAAGTTCATTCCCGTAACTACATGAGAGACTAGAATAGGTGGCAGTTCACTCCCGTAACTGTTGGTGTGTGTCCAGATCACTCTAGACCACCACTATGGTGACTTTTTTCACCTAAAGTCGAACTCATTGATTTATACAGAGTATATCATGTGTAAATTATGCATTATTCAAAACCGGTTAATGAAAATGCTTTCCATTCTTTCTCTCCTTCTTCTTCTTTTTCCAATTCTCTCTGCAAATGTGTGTATTATTGTTTATCTAGATCTATTCTATGTATTTTCAACACATTTACATGGTATCAGAGCCGATGGACTGCTAAGCAAAAGCTACACCAAAAAAAATTGCAGGTACAAAAGATTGAAGACAGCGAAAAGATGGAATTCCAAAAAGAATTCATTCTTACACCTTACAACTATTTTGCATGGAAGGAGAAAATAGCCATACATATTCGATCCAGAGGGTTGTATAGTTTAACCATGAATACATATATAGATCCGACATCAGCCATAGAAAAATCCAAGTACTTAAATAGCATGGATGAGGCACTTGGAACAATTTGCAGTCTTATTTCTCAGGATCTCCTTTTTCATATATCTTCCTGTAAGACTCCCAATGAAGCTTGAACCATCTTGGAAGGGATCTTTGGAAAACAGGATGAGATGATGGGACACATGTTGGAGGTGGATCTACTCACATTGGATCCAAAAATATTATAGAATATCCAAGAATATCTTTACAAAATTCAAGGATTTACTGTCACAACTCAAAGCTTGTGGGGTTGACAAATGGTTCTCACCATTCTCTCCAAGATTGGTCTCGAATTCTCAGTATTCATATCTACATTCCATACTGTCAGATTCACCTCTGGAGCCACCTGGAAGATTCCTTCTCTTGAGGACTTTATCGAATCCCTAACACAAGAGAAAACAAAGCTCATCAACATGGGCGCAATCAAAATCCCAAGGGCACATGCACTTATTGTGCATGATGGAAGCCACAAATATCAAAAATATAAATATAAATATAAGCAAAAATCTCATGCACATACGAAGAAGGAAGGGTACACAAAACCCTTCACCGATGCCTCCAGATCCAAAGGAGAAAAGGGAAGAAAAGGAGAGAAATGCACATACTATCACAAAGGATTCCATTCGGAATCTGCATGCATGCAAAAACAAATAGATATAATGTCTCATATACTTTAGAAAAACAACCTTGGAGATCGCATCCCCAAGGGTGCAAAGAAGAAGAAGCCAGAATATCTGAATTCCAAGAAAGGCAATTCTAGCCATGCCTTGATTGCCATCAACTCCTCTCCAGATGCTTGGATCATAGACTCAGGAGCATCACATCGCATGGCTACCTCAGAAGCAGTATATTCTTCGTTGGATGCATGCAAAGTTCCTCCTATTCTCTTGGGGGACAACTCTTATGTCAAATTCAACAGAAAAGGAAGGATTGAACTCACTAACAAAAGCTTCGAGAACGTGTTGCATGTTCCCAAGCTTTTTGTCAACCTTCTCTCTGTGTATCAGATGACGAATTTCGACACCGGAAAGACAGTAATATTCACACCAAATTATGTGGACATATATGTTAATATTATGGTAGCTTCAGGATGTATGAACCTCTATTGTGACCTATGATGAGACTAGAATCCTCCGGAAGGAAGCAAAGAATTGAAGGAAACCCTAGACAAGTTGTCGGCTGAACAAATATATTTAAATTGAATTTATTGATGCCCAGAAGGAGAAGTCGGCCCTAGTTAGTCTGGCTAGTCCACTATAAATATAGGGTGCCAGTACTTTCCTGAAGCATAATAATAAGATCTCTCTCTCTCTCGTTGGGTTTCTCCACATTGGGGTTTTCCCTGGTATTTGCCTAAATTTCTGAGTGTTATTGGGTTGTTGTCCACTATGTATTTCCACTGCATATTTTTTCCTTAGCAATGTGTATTTCTGCTTATGGAAATTTCTGAATGTGGGTTTTTTCATTTATGAAGTTTATGAAGACAATTATCTCTAGGTTGCTAAGTGTTTGACNAAGATCTAATCTTGGCCTTTGGATCTAGGGTTGAGGAAGGTGAAAAGACACTTTTGGGGGGGAAATGTCATTTTTAGATTATAAAAGAATGCATTGGGTAGTGTGCAAGACATGTTATGAAGACATCGGGAGGATGTTGAGAGCACATTGAGAGAAGAGTTAGAGAGATTTTATGAGCAAGCTTGAGAGAGGAAAGTGAGCAGCAAAGAGGGCACGTTTTCAAAGGAAGGAGGGCACGAATCCTGAGAAAAATTTTCTGTGAATTTTTGGCTCAAATATTTTTCTGCTATGGGAGGCCGTGCTATATGGATCCGTACAGTCCATACGAATTTGGAATGAAAAACGAGGCATTTTGGGCATGAATTTCGAGGTGGATTTTTGTTTTTTGTTCATTGTTTTTAGGTTGTACGGAACAGTCCGTACAAATGACTTTGGGCACGGAAAATGAGGCAGAAGGAGGTCGTACAACAATACAATTTTGGCATGGAAAACAAGGCAATTTTTTGTGGGACAGATTTGGTGTTGTGAGGTATTTTCCTTGGCTGGAAATGTAGATTTATTGTTGTTTTGTACTTTCCTGAAGCATAATAATAAGATCTCTCTCTCTCATTAGGTTTCCCCACATTGGGGTTTTCCTTGGCATTTGCCTAAATTTCTGAGTTTTATTGGGTTGTTGTCCACTGAGTATTTCCGCTGCATATTTTTTGCTTAGCAATCTGTATTTCTGCTTATGGAAATTTCTGAATGTGGGTTTTTTCATTTATGAAGTTTATGAAGACAATTATCTCTAGGTTGCTAAGTGTTTGACAGAATTTCAGTTTGCTGATTTTAGTCATTAAAAATCTACACTTGGATCCATCTTAACTATGGATCTATCATGCACAGAAAGGGATCAAATCCCTAGAGGTGAAAACGTTTTTTAGATTAAAAAAACTTGATGAAAGGTTTGCAACTTAAGGGGTTTGATCCTTCTAATTTCATGATAAATCCAGAGTTAAATAGATCTACACTCGTTTTACTATATTTTTTCATTCCTTTGTAAAGTCGACTATATATTTTGAGAATAAGTTTTATGCTCTTTTTAGGACCAAGACTTCAAGGAAATGTCCATTATTATAATCTTTACTTTACCAAGTAAATCCAAATAGAAAAGCATCATATTTCTTCCTTTGATGTATGAAATTAATATAATCAAATCCATGATAGTGTACACCCCAATTCCAAAGGCATGTACATTCTACATCTCAATGCTTAAATTATTTTATATAAGAAATCATTAAACAATGCAATGCAAACATTTTAGAGGCAAAAATTGAAATACAATAAATCTAATATAGAAAGATTAATTGGCCATGGTCTTTGAGCTCGTTGTATTACGAAAATTTAATATTACAAAGTGGATAAACATAATCTTACTAGCAAAGAGAAATAGAATTATCAATTGTATTTGAAAGTGGGCAAACGAAATTATATGGCATTTCTTGATCATTTGTTCACAATCTAAAAGTGAATTGAAAGTGCAATATACAGATTTGAAATCATATTTTAAAGTGAAAAAACTTTAGTAGATCATTACTAGTTGATTTTGAAAGTCTTCCTCAGTGCACCTTTCTCTGAGTGCATGTTATTGTCACCTTCATTATCGATTTTTTCTTTTTTTTTTATATCCACCTATGAATCACTCCTTGTATGATGTGATTAATGAAAGGATCTATTTTAACTTTAAATCTAGCATGTATTGAGAGGGATGAAATCTCTAGAGGAGCAAACTTTTTCTAATTTTTTTTAATCTAAAAAACATTCCAACTTAAATGTATGATAGATTCGAGACTTGATTCATTTAGATGCATAATAAGAGTTAAGATGAATTTACACCGATTCTTTATATATACACACGCACTTAAATATGTATATATACACATATACACTACATGTAAACTCCATATTTAACATAAAAAAAAAAATTACTTATCTCTCATACCTAAATTTTTAAAAATAATATTATTTTAAACGAAATTATCAATAAAAAAATATATATAATATACATATTAATTAAAGAAAATAAAAAAAATAGTAATACAAGTATACTTCGTAACAAATTCCACACGTGCATATAAATGTGCAACACACCTCACACGTCGACTAAACCTTAAATGAAATTGGAAAATTGAATTTCTAACAAATTCGACGGGTGCATCTGAATTTGCAACACACCTCCCACCTCAACTTTAAAAATTAAATGAAATTGGAAAATTGAATGTCCCGGAACTTCCAAATGGAAACCCCTATGCTTAGGGAACAAAAAATAAAATACTTAAAACCATTACTTTTACCTGGAAACTATAACGAAACATTTTATTTAACGAATAAAGGAAAATAAATTGAATATATTTAAAAAATTAAATTAAATGTATTTTAAAAAATAAATATTGATATTTAAGAAAAACGATTAAACATTTTATGAATTTAAATTATTAAAACTTAACATTAAAATTTAGTTGAGTGATTTCAATTAAAATTGAATTTCTGAATTCGGTACATCCAAATGACCCAAAGTCGGGCTTTTATAATGCAGCGCAAGTAATTACAGTGTGTAGGCTTTATTCTAGAATACTTCTCTTCATAATAATTTTGCTTGACGCTTTCTTTGGTTTTCTTAATAGGGTGGCTGGTTTTTTGGGCTGCCTGTGGAAGCAAAATTTTTTTATTTTATAATAATTTATTAAAAATTAATTAAATTAAATATTGAATTTTAATATACTCAATTTGGAATTTGGCAGGGAAACAGGTTAGTCGTATAGAAATGTTCTTCATCTATTCAATAAGTTGGAATTTCATTTCGATTTTTTTCAAATATCTAGGTTGTTTTAAAATAAAACAAAATTCTCTTATATGTGAAATTTACTAACCATTTAATAAATTGGAATTTCATTTTGATCTTCTCAAACGTCTATATTCTTTTAAAATAAAATCAGAATTTTAAAACAAAATTATCATTATTCAAAACTAATTGAATAAAATACTTAATTCTCTAATTCTCTATTGGCTTGTCTACTTCCTTATCTAGGAGACGGGGTGTTGGGCCTACTCCTTGTGGTTGTTCTTCTCTATCTTTTTATGTTTTTTATTTTAAATTTATATTTATGTATAAGTTTCGAACGACTTAAAAAAATGGTATTAATGTTGAAAGAAACTTAAATCTAATTTTCCAAGTAGCAATGGGAGGCCACATAGCCTACCCTGGACCCAAGCCATAAATATGGTAGGTTGTCGCTCTTCACCTCAGTCTTGAATGAATGGCGGTCATTACTACCTGCAGAGAAGGGGGGGACAACTCCCTCGAGTGAGGATTATGGTGGCACCAAGGTGTAATGGAAGAGATGGGATGAGTACATGGGTCATGTTGGCCCTGGGCTTATCTCTCCCGCTTGGATAGGGTTGGCTCTACTTCTCTCTCGCGCTCCACCACCATGTCTGCTCTGAGAACGAGACCTGCAAGCAGTGGATTTTCATCATAGTCACCCAACAAATTATCAGTTCTCATGGCCTAGCCATGCCAAGGGAGAGGGGCAAGTCGAGGTGCGGCCCAGCCTAGTATAGTTTAGCATCCCGACAGAGACGAGCACAGCAGCTGGAAAGAGCCTTGTCCATAGCTCAGACTCAACGCTTGGAGAAGCCAAGAACTTTTCCTATGGCATATGTCGAGGAGGATATTCTGGAGGAACCCATCCAGGTTCCTTCGGAATCTCTCCTCTTCATAGTTCTGGATGATTTCCAGTTCCCCAGCCACAACACAGCAATCATAAGTGACCAGGTTGTCATGGAGGGGGCCACCTGTATAGTTGAGGAGGAATTCCCAGGGGCAATCCTCCACTTGGATTCAAATGCATCAATTCAGGACATCGACAACCAAATTGGGACAGAGGTGGAGGCGGTCAAGGCAGTGGACATGGGCACTGCGCAGAAGGACATGGACGTCGCGTTGGAGGGCCACCCTGTCTTGGCACCTCCACCACTCACTGCTCTCCCTGAATTATTCCCTACTCCACCTCCTTTCTTCAACCCGAAGCATCTCAAACTCATCTTCGAGCTAAGGAGCCAGATGGCGAACCAAATCCACCGGGACACCCTCATGAGTCAGCGGATTGACATACTTTATGATGCATTCTCGAATGCACTGGAAACTCACCATTGCTCGACCTGTGAGAGGCCTTTCGTGCTCCAGCCCAGGGAGGGTCCTTTCACCGGAGCTCCGGACGACATACCCCCAGGTGCTAATGTGTAATTTATGGTTCTTTGTTATGGATACCTCGCACAATCTCTGCCCAGCTCTCTGTACTAGGACAATGCAATTTTATAATTTTGTTCTCTTTTTTCAGTTAGTAGTTTATCTTAGATGCCTAGAATTGTTTTGTAAGAACATGAATCTGCCACATGCTCTAGTGTCCATATGGCAGGGCAGATGACGGATAGCTCTTTTGTCTAAAAGTATCACAGTCTGCCACTTGTTCTGGTTTCCACTAATTTGGCGAAAGAGGTGGCATACTGATGACATGTGGCATTTTTGTACTATAAAAGAACAATAATAAGAAAAACCTTTTTATTTAAAAAAATAAACTTAAATCTAATAAACTTAAATCTAAATTAATTTTGATGTTTTTAATGTTTTTATTTTTTTTATTTTTTTTCATCTTATACAACTATTAAATAATTATATTAAATATTAGTTAAATATAGTTATAATAATAATTATCATAAATTCATTTTAACCTTTAATCTATTAAGAGTTTAGAAAAATCAAATCTTAATTTGAAGAAAGGTTAGTAGCTTTAGAGATTAAATCTCTCTTGACTCTTGAAAGTTAAAATAAATCTATACTAATTATAATTACAAAATTAAAAAATTAATATTGAAGATTAACTTAAGAAATAATGAGCTATAAATAGTTGAGAGTCCAAATAAATTTAGATTTAATATAATTACAAAATTAAAATAATATTATTAACTATTATCTCATGAGATCATGAGTTATAAGTGAAACCTTTTATGTCTCTTTAAAATAAGGAACTCAAACATTTCATAAAAAAAAAATACAAAATTAAAAGAAATCTTATTATATCTATATATCTATCCATATATATATTATATTATAGTTATTTTTTTTTTTATAAAAATATAAATTATTAAACTTTGATATTATTAATATTAAACCATACACATATTAATATTATTATTAATTTTTATTTTTATTTTTATAAAAACTATTGTATTTAAAAAAAAGTGTTGTCTAAATATTTTAAATTTTGTTTTTTTTAATTGGAATCGGATCATATAAATCTGCATGAAATCACATTTTTTTGTTGTTTATAATGGGCATTGTCTAACTGTTTTAAGTTTTGAAATCAGCAAATTTAATCTAGTATTATGTCCTTCAAATTGTATTTAGGAATGCATAAATGGATTTAGCTTGCTAAAAAATAAGTAGGACACTCTAATTATACAGAAATAACCACTCAAATCTACAAATCCAATAATTTCTCCAAAAAATTTGAACAAAATTAAACAGAAAATATCTCAAAAAAAAATAAAAAACATAAAAAAGTTTATAATACATAAAATACATATTATTTTTATTTAGTCTCAGAAAAAAATATATATATAATACATATTACTTATAATTTTAGTTTTTATAAAAATTATTATTCTGTGGACGGAAAATTTTGTCACTTATATAACATTAAAAATTAAAGTCCGATCAATTCCGCTGCATTACACTATATATCTATATGTTATATTACAGACGGTATTTGAAATTGCTTGATATACTGTTAACACTGGGTAAAGCCTCTTATAACCTGCCACGAGCTCAGCAGGGGATGAATTCCATCGACACCAGGACAAGCGATGTCCCAGCCTACGAGGGTTTTCTACACAGCAGCTCGGCTTCTGCATCAAAATTTTCAGGCGGTGGATCGACTCAACACGGACCTGCTTCAAGAATTTTCAAAGGGCGGCGGCTAGGGTAAACCCTAGCTTCTTTATAGAGCCCGGCTAGAATACATTTTATTTAGATAGGGTGGAATACCCTACGGCTAGAATCAGTGCGGGCTACATTTCATAGTCTCGATCACAAAGATCGGGCGGGATACCCTACGGCTAGAATCAGTGAAGAAATTAAGGATTGCCAACCGGGTCAGGAGTAAGCTAATCTTCTAGTAAGGGGAGTTTATTTCCAGGAAAAAATAACTTGAATTTGGCTAAAATCTTAGGGTAACTTGGGTTTTATATGTCTCAAAAATTGGTATAAATTTTAAGCTACATTAACAAAAACATTCAAAGTTTGTCAAAATTTTAATGAGTTAAAAGAAAGATTATTACAAAATTAGTTATTTCACTTAATCATAATACTCCATTATAATTTAAATGTAACTTTACATATTTAGTAGGATATTAATATAATATTGTTAAGAACATGTGTTTTTTCATTACCGAGAGGAGGTAGGATATGTATATCTCCATAGACATTAGGAGTGAGGGTTCCTTGTCTCACAAACAAGAGAGTTTTATACACCAATTTAGTGTCAAGTTTAATGTCTAACTTGACGGTGACCTTAAAATTAGATTACATCATACTTGTATTTCAAAATAACATTATTTTCTTGTTATGGCCTTAAATTTGAACATGTGATCTCTTAGGAAGAAACACATGTCCTTAATCATTAGACCCACTCAAATTCAATTATTATTGTTTTTAATATATACTTTAATTTTTCACATCACTATTAAAATCAATTTCTTTTCCCTTGAATAATTTCAAAATATGATTTGTTCAATAGTTAATTGTCATTTTCCTAATAATTATGATATAACAATAAATATGATAAAACAACAAGGAAACATGCTTTAACACTAAGATAACATGTATGTACTACCATGCAATACAAGCTTAACTTGAGAAAATATATTTCTAGTTGATATAACAACAAGAAAACACACATTTACAAGTTACTACTATGCATTATAAGTTTAACATGAAAAAATATATTTATATTATATCATCCTTCATTTAAATAAAAATAATTACATCATATTTCCAAATATATCTTTTAAATCTATAAGTTATCGTTCAATCCAAAAAATTATATGAAAATTAGTTATTACAATTTATATGTTAATTACATCATTATTTTCAACATTATCTTATTATTTTACATCCTATAATAATATTCAAGGAAATCTTATATTTTACATTTTTGTAATAGAGAATGCATCATTATTTTTAACATTATCTCATTTATTTGAACATACCATAATAATATCTAAAGACATCTTATATTTTCTTTTAATACGATTGGTTTAGTAAGATTGAGAAATCTAATTTGAAGTTCTAATATCAAATGTAAAAGGACGTTTTCCTTAGTTTAAAATCTCTTATTTAATTCATAGTTTATATATATTTTGATTTAATATGATTTTCAAAGTAAAAGTAAATATTTTTAATTCACTTTAATAAATTCATTTTAATAAAAATAT
>JZKD02S0052101.1:8780-25911 GCA_000966675.3 Picea glauca | reverse complement strand
TATATATATATATATATATATATATATATATATATATATATATATATATATATATATATATATATATATATATATATATATATATATATATATATATATATGGATATACATTTTGAGGTCGTTGTGATGTTTACATGTGTGTTTTTAATGTTATTTATGATGACTAATCTATATATGTTGTGACAGGCTCTTGATGGTTTATGTGTGTGTAAAAGTATCTTGATGTGATATATGCCAATCTAGTACAATGTTAGCTAGGTTATCTGTGATTTGATTCAATTGTCTTGGAATATGTGCAAATGTAATGAAATCAAAATGATGAGATAAAAGTCTAACTTGAAGGTATTTGCGAAAAAGGCACGGATCGCGGACATGGTACACATTGTTGAGTTGGAGGACGACTAGTTGGGAGTCAAGAAAGATGCTAAGGTGACGAATACAATGATGATAGGCATCGACGAGGAGGCCAATGATGACAGTGTACTTGGCTTGGTTGTTGGTGGCTGAACCCAAACATATGCCGCTAGAGTGGAGCAGTTCATGTGAGGGGGAATAGAGGGCCCAAGCTGCCGAAGCTAGACTTTGTGTCCAATGGTTGGTGCCAATGTGGTAGGCCGAATCAGGAAGCATCTGTCAATAACACAAATGATAGTTTAGATGTGAGGGATGGAAAAAATATTAAAAACACTATAAAAGAAATAACATAATGTAGAAAGGCTACGCTTAGGCATAAAATTTCTTTAAGTATAACCTGTTGATGGGTTCTTTGAGAGAGGGGTCTTCGGGGGAAGCCAGGATGTATGCGCCTTTGGTGAGGCAATGTTGGATAATGTAGGGGCCATGCCATAGTGAATCGAATTTGCTATGACTGAAGGTATCGTGAGCGATATCGTAAGCAAGGACAAGGTCGCCTTCATGAAATGAGTGAAGGTTGACATGGCGATCAAAGGTGGCCTTTGACCATTTTTTGGCTACCTCATTGTTCTGTAATGAAGATCGAGGATCTTCATCTAGGGACTCTAAGTTCAACAAACGCTACTCCATTGGAGTAGGGTTGGGTAATAGCTCAGTTGCGATGCATAAGGTGGGAATTTCACACTCGATAGGAAGAGTGGGCTCCACCCCATGGACTAGATGAAATGTCATGAAACCAACGGTCATTTTCACGGCCGTACAGTAGGCCCATAGCATAGAAAATAACATATGATGCCAATTGGTCTTATGTTTATTAACCGTGTGCTGTAACATGGTCTTGAGGACCTTGTTAACTGCTTCGACTTGTCCGTTAGAATGAGGGTAATAAGGCGAGGAAAACTCGTGGGAGAATCCCAACCGTGATGAGAGTTCGACGAAAATATCATTCTCAAAATGTTTCCCGTGATCGGAAATTAGTTGGAGTGGTACTCCAAAGTGGGATATGACGTGATTAAAGAAAAAACGCGCTACAGTGTCAACAATGTTGTTGTAGGTGGGCATGGATTCATCCCATTTTGTGAAGTAATCGACTCTGACAACAATATATTTGTGTCCATTGTTGGAGGGGGGGTTACAAGTCATGAAGTTGATGCCACATTTACATAAGGGGCCTTCAGTAATGACTGGGTGGAGAAGAGTAGATGGTGCTCGTGCTTTGTTGGTGTAAAGCTGGAATTTATTGCATCACTTCATGGCATGAATGCAGTTGTGAAACAATCTAGGCCAAAAGTAATCTACTCGAATGATTTTCTAAGCAGTGGACATCCCCAAAAGATGGGCCTCGCATGCACTGCTATGGTAGTCGTTCAAGACTCGATCAGCCTCGTCAATAGTCAAGCATCGACAAAGTATGGTGTCAACCTCTCACCGATATAAGATGTCTCTGATGAGGATATATCAGGGGGGGGGATGGTGGCGAATACGAAGACGATCATCTCATGAGAGGTGGTTACTGAACTTTTGGGTTCGAAGGTAGACGAGGAGGTCACTGTACCAAGGATCATCCAAAGTGATATAAAAGAGATGTTCGTTGGGGAAGTCGGTATTGACGGGGGCACTGGTAGTATCAAAGGGGAAGGTCATGACAAGTTCAGCGAGGACAAGATATTTCTCGCTCTTGGGTGCTGAAAATTTGAGATCGTACTCCTGAAGGATAACGAGGATCGGGAAAATTTTCCATTAATTTGCCGACGACTGAGCAAGTATTGCATGGGGTTGGAATCTGCTATGACTTTAGTCATGCGAAGCATAATATAATGGCGCAGTTTCTGGACTATGAGGATGACTGTGAGGGATAGTTTCTCTTCGTGATTATACTTCAGAGGTAGACCTAAGAGGTTTTTACTAATGTAGTAAATGACATGCTCACGATCGTTATCACTAATTTGAATGATTACTCCTACTACTAAGAAAACTGATGCTGATATGTAGAGGATATAGTCGTGATTATAGTCGAGTGAACTAATTAAAGGGGCATTGGAGAGTTCCATTTTAAGGTCATCGAACACTTTTTGGGCATGTTCATCCCAGTGGAATGGGATGCCGTGGCATAGTAAGTGAAGGAAACCATGTGCTCGAGTGGCATAGTCTGGGAAAAATTTCCGTAAAAAGATAGCTTTTCTTTGTAGGCTCTGGAGTTGGCGTAAATTTTGGGGGGGTGGAATTTCTGTGATGGATTGGACTTTGAGGGGGTCCACAGTATTATCGCTTTGGGAAATGATGATTCTGAGGAGGTGCCCGACAGTGACGCATAACAAACACTTGAGGGGGTTCAAGTGGATGTTGTAATGACGACACCGTTGGAAGATGATCCATAAATCATCAAGATGCTGGGTGCATTTTTTGGATCGCCCTGTGAGATCGTCCATGTAAGCAAGGATAATATGAGCCAGATCATGAAAAATGTATGTCAATGCTCGTTGGAAAGTTGCACCAGCATTCTTTAGGCCAAAAGGCATGACACAATATGAAAAAGTACCCCAAGGGGTGGTGAATGCAATTTTGTATTGATCGGCTAGATGGATTTGGATTTGATTATAGCCAGAGAAACCATCCATGAAGGATAGAGCCTCGTGGCCTATGTAGTCATCGATAATTTGATCAATGAAAGGCATTGGAAAGTTTTCTTTGGGACAAGTGTGATTGAGATCGCGAAAGTCTTTGCATACATGGATAGTGCCCTATTTTTTGTCAACGGGTACAGGGTTGGAAACCCATGAGGTATAGGCAATGGGGTAGATGAACCCCGCCACTTGTAATTTGTCAATCTCAGATTTAATGGCTGCTTCTTTGGATGGGTGTAGTGGTCGTTGTTTTTGGAGAACTAGTGTGATATCAGGCCAAGTGTTTATGCGATGTTTGACAATAGAGGGATCGAGGCCAGCCATCTCTGTGTATGACCAAGAAAAAATATCACGTTATTCTTGGAAGAGGGCTTTATAGGCGGTGATTTCTTGAGGAGTGCATGCGGCGCCAATGGTAATTTCCTCGGCAACTCCATTTCTGATGGAAATATTGATTTTGATGGTAGGGGAAATGTTGGCCATGTTGCCTTCCTCAAAAGATCAGGGGCACGGATGGGGTTGTTGAACCAGTCGATATGCCCTGATGGGATAAAATCCTTGGTTTTGATTGTGTATATGGGGTGTTGGTTAGGAGGCATGAAGGCTTCCTGTGGAAAGAAGAGCACTCTATGGTGTAGCGCATCCCATGGGTAGTCAGGGGTGGTTAATCCCTCGAGTATGTCCTCGTCACAGTAGAATTTTCAGGAATACAAGGGGTCATAAAGAGTGATATTGGTGACTATCGTCATGTGGTTATCCTCTGATGATGCAGAAGCGGGGGAAATGATGCAATGAGGTTGTGATGGTTCACTTGACATAAACCAAATATCAAGGTATTTGGGAGTACTAATGGTAGTTGGATGTAAAATCACTGTGGGGAAATGAACGGGAGAATTGGGGGGATTTGGGGGTAAATCCTCGTGTAAGTCATCCAAAAACCATGGAGGAAGCAGTAGTGCTTCTGGTTTAGGAGAAATAACATGACAAACCTCTAGTGACGAGGTAAGGTCAATCATGGATTCTGTAGGGGGTACAGGAGTTTGAATCAGGGGCATATGGTGTTGCCTGTCTTCAATGATCATAGGACATTGGTATGTAAAATGATCTAAGGATTCACATAGAGAGCAAGGGCATCTCATACATTCGTTGACTGAATTCATGACATAATGGATGTCAGTGATGTTTGGTAAGGATGATGTAGCTGGATTGGGTTCGTGCTCGAAGATTTGGTGTACTACTACTAATGTCTATCAGAAGTGAGGTAGCATTGGGCAATGGTGTGTATAATGGCCATATTTTTAACATATGGTGCAAGTGAATTTGGTTCACAGCCCTTTGGTACTTTCGTTAAGGGAGGTAGCGATAGTACTTGCTAGAGTGACGAACAATGATGTTGTTTGATTGAGTTGAATTAGATTATGTAACACAGGTAGAGATGGGCATTTGTTGGTTGGGTGTCCATATTTCTCACATAACGTGCAAGGAGGTTGAACGCATGAGAGAAGTGGAGTTGTGGGCTCCTTCTTCTTTCACCTACCCCCAGCTATGGCAGGGAGGTGAGTGAGTGGGGGTGTAGAGGGTATGGTGGGAGTGATTATGGGAATCATCATTGGGATTCCTTCTGTTTGGGGGGGAAGGGATGGTTGAGGAACCATCTCTGGTGGATGTAAATACCAAACTGGGATTGCCAACACCATATTAGGGAGAGTAAGCGTTGTGGCTACTTGGAAAGCTTGTACGCCTGGTGGAGGGTAAAAGAAGGGGATTTGAGTAATGGCTTGGGGAACTGTCTCCCAGACTAGGATATGGCCTTGGGGTGAGGTGAAATCGTGGACTAGTAGAGTCGACGAGTTCGCAGGAGGCTCGTGGGGGAGGGGCTCTGCGACTAGTGGGATGTCAAATATGAGAGAAACCTCCCTGGGAGGAAGGGTATTCTCAAGGTCATATCCTTTGGATGATACGACACATACCTGATTGGAAGGATGAAGGAGTGGTGGTGCCCCATGGTAAGTTCCTAACAATGATGGGTCTTTGAAAATTCTGGGACCCATTTTGATGAGTGGGTATGCTTCAAAATTATTGTGGACGAGGGGGAGAATGTTGTCGATGTTGGTAGAAGTGTTAGGCTCATAATGTGAAACTTGGTCAATTGTTATGATCTTCCCGTTATGGGGGAACATCATGGTTTGAAAGACAGAAGAGGCAACTGCCTTTATAGTGTACATGTAGCTACGACTGAACAAGATATTGTAATCGAGTGGGGCATCGATAACTTCAATGTCGATGAGAATGGTCTTGCCCCCTAGTTCTACAGGGACATTTTGGAAGAGCCCTTCAGGAGAAGACGGTCGTCTGTCATAAGCTCTTAAGGTAATGGTAGATGGTATGAGTTCGAGGGAACCAAGTTTCTGCCATACAGATTGGGACATGATGCATGTGGATGTGTCTTCATCGATGATGCACCGATGAACTGTGAAGTTTCAAATTTTCACGAGGATTTGAAAAGCGATGAGAGCGGGGAGACGAGGCTCTCCACTGTTGAGATCAAATGTGATGAGTTGAGTATCCACGGGGTCGACTGCCCCCAAGGCGGAAAGTAATGATTTCCGCTGAGTGGGAGTATTTTGAAGGACTTCTAAGACTGACATGGCAGCCGGGGATTGTGCTAAGTCATCAACCAAACTGTAATTATGAGCTGCCCTAGCCTGCGGGTTGTGGACATTCCTGCACAATGGGATGTGAGGGATGCAAAGACGTGTTTCTGTGTTAGGGTGAGGGATCACCAATGGGGGTCCCGTTGGTGCTAGGATTGTTTCTGGGGGAGTGGGAAGATACTCAGTGGGTGCATGATATTGATGACTATGTGTCTTTAGAAGGACTTCTTCCTCATTGGTGAGGAGGATAGTACGATCTGCGAGATTGTTTGGATTGAGATATTGTCCCAACTGTGGTGGGGTAGGCTTCATGTCATGTTGGGTGTTCATCACACCTTGGTGTGGAATGGGGTTTTGCAACATAGTTGGCGGTCGTTGTTGCATGTATTGTTGTGGGGCCTCCTGAGGGGCAGGCGGTGCTGGAGAATGTGGTCCATTTCCTGAGTCTTTCATCCATTTAAAATCAACGATTTGGGGGCAATGATAAGTATAATGATCGAACTCATCGCAAAGGGCGCAAGGGAAGTTGGTTCGAAGATTATTGCTATTTTTCCCTTGACGTTTGTTGTTGTTTCCCCCTTGGGGGTTCTGATTCCCTTGGTTCTGGTTGCCCCTAGTAGGTTGGTTCTGTTGGGGGTGATTCTCGCTTTGACCTAGGTTTTTATTGTTCCAGTTTTTTCCTTTCTTTTTGGCATTATTCGATGGATGGGTTTGTATTTTCCGTATTTAGCTGTTCAAAATTTTTATATTTCTGAATGGGAGAGGGTTGAAAAAAATTCACCCCAGTGTGAGGGTGTCCTTGTGGTGGATCCATGGGATGGGGAGGGCTAGGAAATGGAAAGTACAGATTATTTTTTGGTAACGATCCGTAAGGTACATAGGAAGGTGTGGTGCTTTCACTAGTACTTAGAGTATAAGTTAAGGTAGAGGGAGTACCAGAACTTGTCTAGATAGGTGGGTGTATTGGGGGTGTCGGCGGTGGCCCACTGATGGGTGCAGGAAGAGAAACAGGGTATGGTTGTTGATAAGGGGGTGGAGGGTAATAAGAGGTTCCCCCATATGCCAACGGATATTGAGGTGTGCCATACATTGGTAGTTGTTGGGGTTGTGGTGCGTGGTGCGTCGTGTTACCAATCAATCTGTTTGTTGAGTGAGACATCCTGGGTTTATCTTGGCAGAATGGCACAGGTTTTGGGAGATCAGGAAATACTGTGTACAAGTACCCTGATTGAGAATAGATGAGGTCATATTGTTGAGCCTTACTGATGGCTTCTTCTTCCTATTGAGGGAAGGTGGAAGCCACATCTTTACTGAGGAGAGAGATAAGTGATCTGAGAAACCAGTCAAGATATTGTTGTTTGGTGGTTTCTGCTTTGCACAAACTACATCATTGACGCCACTCGTGAATGTGATCAGTGATATGTGTGGCCGAGGTTTGTTTAAAATTAGAGAGTAGTTCAAGACCATTGTCATGGCGGATTGGTAATTGGAAGAAGGTCAAGAATGCTTTGGCCAAGGACTTGGAAGTCGCATGGGACCCTGATTTTCAACTACATACAATTTGGCTAATGGGCCAGTGAGTGTGCGTTGAAATAATCATAGTCAGATGGAATCATCCATAATGTTGTTGGAAGAGCACCATAAGTGGAAAGTCGTGACATGGTTGGCAGGGTCATCTCATGCCTTCCCTTCAAAATTGGGGATATCTGAAGGTAGTTTTGTAGGCATTGCAGGCCATGTGGGGTCATGCAATATAGGATCATTTGTGAGTTTGCTTAGATCTGGTATGTTAAGAGAGGCCAAATATGGCATCTGGAGAGGGGGTAGAGGATTAGTTCCAGCCATGGTGTGAGTGTTCTGTGAACCTGACCCTTGAGGGGGCTAGGTGGGTTGGTACTTCCCCCTTGAGAGGAATTTGCCCCCCCGCTTCCGTGTAAAGGAGAGAGAGTGGACGGTGGACCTTGGGAATTGGACCCAAGTAAGGTGGAACCAAGCAAAGATGATCCTAAGATAGTGGCACTCACAGGGGTGTGAGAAGGTGGAGCCGATGAGTTGGCAATACTAGGAACTCCCCCTAAAATAGGAGGGAGGTTCAGCAAGCATCTAGAACGATGGGGGTTCTGTGGGTCCCCTATGATGTTCGACTAGCTGAGTGGACGTGTGCAAATGGTGGTCAGAAAAATAAATAAACAAGAACGTTTGCTGCAATTTTTGAACTTTACACAATATATAGCTAAATCAAAATGTAATCAGAAGTGCATCATACATAAAGTTTTTTGATAAAGAAGCATATATCTGGATAAGTGGGTTTTGTCTGCGTGGGGTATCAAAGACAACAAATGCTCGTTTCCTAAAATATGTAATGTCCTTCCTCTCATATAGCACTGGACCTTCCAATAGTACTCAACAGTGGGGTCTGAAGTCACTGGAAGAGAAACTAGTGAAGGATGAAGTAATCAGTTATAATGAGGGGTAAAGGGGGCATATCCTGAAAGAGCTGGCGATATTTCCCAATAGCCACACAAAATCTGATCAAGGTGCAATTACAGCCCACAATTGCCACCTGGGTATATGTCCTAAAATTTGGTCACTAGGTACCTCGGTCAAAGTGTGGCATTTAGATTTTTGACCTAAGAAATGGGTCATGGGATGGATCCCGTCCAAGAGGTGGGTGCCTCAAGGGGGGATGCACAGAACAAACGGACCTCAGCCTTCAACCCTTAACGGGTATCTCCCTGCCTTATGGTGTTAGGAACACTTGACTTGGAGGATTTAAAGTTCCCTATTTGACAACTTCTATTGTCTTGAAAATGTGAGAACCAGATAACGGGGAGTTATTTGGATGCCTTTCCCCAAAATCCTACCTAGACTAAAAGATTTTTTTTGGCACCTCCCGTGGAGGAAAACTTAGTGAGTTTTTAGAAAAAATTTAGATGTGGTTGTTTGAGAGATTGGGGGTGTGAACCAATCTCGTTGAAATTAAATGGGAGTGGATAGCTTCGTGAAGAAAAGGGTGGGGTGTTTCGAAATCCCTTTGGAGGAAACTTACTTTGACCTCCACGTTTCGAGATGAAAACTATGTGAGTGATAAGTGACTTTTGTGTGTGAATGAGTGAAAGTGTGCCAATATTTTAATGAATTAGGTGTCACCTTGCTACATGTGGACTTTTTTTGGTCCTTACAAGTGTTGATTAGCTAATTAACTAAATGCCTTTGGTACAACCTTGCGTAATTCAAAATTCCCTGGGAAACTAGCATATGGACATGTGGATCCTTTACTATTCCTTTAACTCCCTATTGTGATTTAATCTAAGAAAGCTTTGAAACTATCCTAGATTGTGATCATTTGGGCATGTATGGGCCCATTATAAAACCTTTAAACTTCCCTAGTGATTTAATCTAAGAAACTAAATTTCAACACTATCATATCTTTGTAGCATGTGGGCATGTATGGGTCCATTACAATCTTAAGAGGTGTTTGAAAAATAAACTAAGAGGAGTCCCAAGGGGGATGTTGTCCTCTCCTAAAGGTTTTAATAAAAAAAAATTAAGGGAGATGAAATTGTCCTACAACCTTTTTTTGATTCTCAAGGTCACTTTGAATCACGAGAAAAGAGCATACTAAATGATTGTTATCCAACTTCTAGTCCCAATGCAAGCTTTATGTGATTACAAATGATTCCAACTTATATCCTTAGTCAAAGAAAGCCATCCATGTGGAAAAATGAAAGCAAAAGAGGAAATAATTGATTTTAAACCCCCTAAGTGCCTATGTGTTTTGACTAATCCCTTTATATGGAAAGGGAACTAAGTGTGGTGCAGATTACAGCATGCATGAAATCACTTTAAGAAGGCTAGGGGTCTTCCCCAAATCACAAAAAGGCTTACAAGGTGTGTTTTTCTTCATAGGTGCACAGGTCTCAGAGTAGACAGAGGCGCACTGAATGCCAACGCGCAGACTGAAACAAACTTTTGGGCGCAGGTGCGCATAGGGTGCTTAAAAACACAATAACTTTGACGCACGTGCGCACGATACACGATTGTGGGCCAATAAACCCACGCACACCTATCACACGATCGTGAAGAAAATTCTGAATGGAATTCTCTCAATTCGACTTTGAATTGGATGTTTTGTAGGTCAACTTGGGCCGGTTTAGGTACCTGCAGGTTAATTAAACCAAAAGAAGAGCTAGAAAAACCCAAATGGGGTATGAAATTAATACCTTTCCCCAGTGGAGTCACCAATCTGTTGCGCCTCTTTTGTCATCTAAATGAGAAAAACAGAGGTGCTTACAAGCTTAGTTGGGTTAGCTAAGCAAGACAGGCTTAAAGGAAAGGGTTAGAGAAAGAAACATAAAAGACTAAGATAAGAATTAAACTAAGAAATGAAATAACAACTAAACTATTGAGAATAAGGACATAAGAACAAAAAACCAATAAGACTCATGTCACCAATGGCAAGGATTATATGAGTGAAAGAAAACACCAAGAAGAAAGAGGACTCTGGGTCCCTTCTTCCTCCAAGGGAGGGCTCATGGACCCCCACAACTAAGCTCTTCTTACAACTTTGAAAGAAATGGTGAAAGAATCCCAAGCTAATCCACTCAAGAGGTGAGATGGATTGCCCAATGTAATGATGCTAGTATACTCTTGATGAGAAAAGAGGATTCCTCAGGAGAATAGCAACAACATAGCCTTGCAAATGAATTCCTTGAAAATGAAGTGCACCCATGGCCTTGTTCTATAGCATCACTTTGAGGTATTGTGCAACCAACTTATAGTGTGAAAAGAGGTTATTTAGGGAATTTTTAGGTCTTTGACCAGCCACCCAGTCAGATCCAACCGAGATTTGGGTGTCAAATCAACTTGGAAGCTAAACCAGAAGTGGGTGGGAGGCTGACCAATCTCATAAATGTGTTTTTCTCAGGTGTGCATGGCTTTTAGCGACAACAGTCGTGCATCATGCGCATGTGCACTTTTCGTGCGTTTCTGGTTCGCGCATGTGAGCGCGCGCCCTGTGTAGTCATAACGCACCTTAATTTTATCACTGGTTGTATGGTTTTTGGACCTTTTGGAAATGATCTTTGGTCATTTTGGTCCATGGTTGACCTCATAAATATTTGAAGATGCTGGATTCCTGTAACCATTTGCGGACAAAATTTTAGTGATAACAACATGATCATGTGATTGTGGGCGTGAGATCTCTTCTCGTTATCCACCTGTTGCATGTGACCTCGGGCTACGTCCTTGCGTAAGTGAACTATTTCGGGTGCATCCAACAGTGGTTTGGGATTAACCACTTTTCTCCCCGCAATCTACCTCTGGCTGCCACATACCCCTTCTCTGATACCGTGGTTTCAATTGTGGCATGCCCTTAGAAACTTAACTTTCAAGCAACTTCTGATCCTGCAATCAGAAGTGATCGTTGATCTTGCGGTCTTTGAAAGATTCCCTCGATCAATGGCTCTGATCTATTGTCTTTTCTTGCCTTATTTCCTCCATCCACGCCCAATCCTTAGTCTCAATGACCAAGTAAAATGTGGTCCTCCAAACCAACGAACGAGATTGATTTCTCCTTTCAGGGTTCAGGAGTCTCGATCCTCAAACTCCACTTGGTCCTAGAGGATTTCACCTGGATTCCATGATCTAATGACGCATGGTCTTCTCGAATCAAGAGTCACAATCCCTTTGGGTATTCGAGGTTTAGAAATCTCAACTTTCCAACTTTTCAACCTTCCTTTTCTTTTTCCCGAAGCTGACAATCCACTAACGCGTATCCCTTTCGGATCAACGGTCACGATCCTTTCACGTCTCTGGACTTAGGAATTCTCAAGTCTCAAATGGAAATCCTTGAAGTGATATTTCTCTGAAATCTCAGATCAGCTGACACGTACTCCCCTTGACGATCAACGATCGAGATTTGTCTTCGACGATTTTCACATTCTCCCCATCCACAAAATTATGAAGTTGTGGATCTCGCGCCACCTGTCCTCCTCGACGATGGACGGCCCCAAACCACTTCGGGACTTTGAAACTTTGAGAAAGTGATGGTTGTAAAGATATCGAAGTAAAACTCCCGAAGTGACATCACTTACTTACATCACTTAATGACGTGTCATGAGCCTAGTAGCTGCCACATGTCACTCGGATTTGTGATTTGCACGTACCTGAAATGTCGAATCAACTTGAAACTTGTCATTTTCTGAATGTGCCATGTGTCCTTGCTGATGTAGTCTTGCTGACGTGGATCCTCATTCACTTCGAGACTTTAGCCTTCAGGACTTCGGGTATTTCGACTTTTCAAGTCGCCAATTCTTCTGAAGTGAGAATCCTTGAATAGTAACCTCCTCGCAACTTTTAGACCCAAAATAAATGTTGTTCGTCGATCATGTTCTTAGATTGATGGCTCAATCTTTCTGTGATGCTTCTTTTCTAGCTTATCCTATCCTTCCACTTTAAAATGATCTGATGTTGATGTTTACTCTGGCTCTCCGAACTTCAGGGATTTCAGATCTCAAACTGAAACTCTCGAAGTGATTTCTCTAGAGCGTAACCTCCTCACATATTTAGACCCAAAACGAATGTTGTTCATTGATCAAGATCTTATATCAATGGCTTGATCTATCTATGATGCATCGTTTCCTTGGATTAAATCCAACGACTCTTCATATTTTCTTATCCTATCCTTCCATTTATTTCAATTCGACAGTTGACAAATATTTGGGTGATCGAGATCTCAGATCTCTGCCTGTGCTTATCATCTTCTTCCACTTAAATCAATCCGACAAATGATGGAAATTCAGATGATCGAATTCTCAATCGTTTTTCCCTGCTTATCTTATCCTTCCATTAATTCAATCTGACGGATGACAAAAATCCAGATGATCAAATTCTCAATCGTTTTTCCCTGCTTATCCTATCCTTCCATTAATTCAATCTGACGGTTTTTTTTCCTCTAGATATGTGATCCAATGGCCAATGTCTCTCTTCCTCTTGAGCTTCTGATCTCTTCGACTTAAAAGGTTTTCTAATTGTTCAAGGGTCTCTACCTTTGCTCCTCCTGCAAGTTCGTCTCTTGGACGTCGTCTGCACTTCTGGAAACTGCTATCTCTTTTGAGCTTTCTCGTTTTCTGCGCTCTCTAGGTTTAGTTCATTTTTTTTCTTCTCATCAATGACAAACACATTCTTCCTGTAAACATGCCAACAATATCCCCCTTTGGCATTGATGGTAACCCTGAAAGGATGCACTATTTTTCTTAGACCTCCAGCTGTAGCATACTGACAATACCTTTTTCTCCCCCTTTGGCATCAATGTCAAATAAAACAGAGAGTGACTCTGTGCTCCTCATGATCAGATATACTAGGAGAACTCTCCCCCTGATCAGATAGATTATTTTAACTTGATAACAAGGTCATGCCCAACTTCTTGTGTAGATACTCAAACTGAGATTTTGCAAGCAATTTAGTGAAGATATCAACAATCTGATCTTTGGATGGAATATAATGCAAAGAAGCAACAATGTTGGTTACCTGTTCCCTCCAGAAGTGATACTTGATTGGTATATGCTTGTTCTTGGAGTGAATTACAATATTGTTTGACACACTAATGACACTAGTATTATCACAATGAATTGGGATCGGTGCATTATACTTTACCTCCAAGTCTGCAAGTGTCTGAATCATCCATAATACTTGGGTACAACAAGTGGCAGCTGCAACGTATTCAACTTCTGTAGTCGATAAGGAAATGGAACCTTTCTTCTTGCTCAACCATTCTACAAGATAATCTCCTAAGAATAATTCACCTCCACTCGTGCTTTTCCTTTCATCCATGCAGTTAGCCCAATCAGCATCTGAATAGACTTATAGTTGAAAATTTTGATGCCTAGGATACCATAGGCCATAGTTCATTGTTCCTTTCAAGTATCTGAATATTCTTTTCACAGTTAACAAATGACTCTGTTTAGGTGCAGCCTGATACCTTCCTACCATTCCAACAACATGCATTATGTCAGGATGGGATGTTGTGATGTACAATAGGCTGCCTATCATAGACCTATATGAACTCTAATCAAAATTAGGTGAGTCATCATCCTTGCTTAACTTGCATCCAATGACCATAGGTGTTCTCATAGGTGTAGAATATTCCATTTGAACCCTTTTCAACATTTCTCTTAGATATTTCTCCTGAGAAAGAAATATTCCCTCAGACCTCTGAGTAATTTTAAGACCAAGAAAAAATGATAGTTCCCCTATCATAGACATTTCAAATTCAGACTGCATGGCAGAAGCAAACCATTGTACCAATGAAGCATTATTGCTTCTGAAGATGATGTCATCTACATAGACCAACACAATGAGCAAATCATTACCCTCTGATTTGATATATAGATTGTTGTCAATTGTTCCTCTCTTGAACCCTTTGTCTTGAATATGCTTATCCAGTCTGTAATACCAGGTAGGAGGAGCTTGTTTCAACCCATATAAGGCTTTCTTCAGCTTGCAGGCAAAGTCAGGGTTATCTGACAGTTGGAAACCCTCTGGTTGTTTCATATAGACTTCTTCTTTTAGATCTCCATTTAGAAAAGTTGACTTGAAATCCATTTGATAGGCTTTAAACTTTTTATGACAAGCATAGGCAAAAAACATTCTAATAGCTTCTAATCTTGCTACGGGCACAAATGTTTCATCAAAATCCAGTCCTTCTATTTGAGCATATCCTTTGCATACCAATCTAGTCTTATTTATTAGAATATTTCCTTGCTCATTCATCTTGTTTTTATAGACCCATTTGGATCCTATTACATTTTTATTTGTTGGCCTAGGAACGAGTTCCCAAGTGTCATTCTTTACAATCTAGTCCAGTTCCTCATTCATTGATTTTAACCAATTTACATGTTTAATGGATTCATTAAAGTTCTTAGGTTCTACCATGGATATGAAGGCTATATGTGATTTCTCGTTGTCTTTGATTATCCTTCTCCTAGTTTGTACACCTTTGTCTTTCTCACCAATTATATGACTTTCAGGATGATTCTTTTGAGTAATTCTGGAGGAAGGATTTGATGTTGATTGTTGTCCTGGCTCTTCTTGTCTGGGTGTCTCTTCTCCACCTAATTCATCATCTTCTTGTGACTCTGAGATTTGATGTTAATTATTTTCATTATTCTCATCATATTTTTCATCTGGCGTAGTGTTTATTCTCTATTGATCTTTTACAAGAGCTTCTTCATCAATTCAAACTTCAATACAGTCTACTAATTTATGCAGTCTTTTGTTAAAGCATATGTATCCTTTATTGTTCATTGCATATCCTAAGAAGATACCTTCATCAGCTCTACTATCAAATTTTCCCAGATGATCATCATTATTCTTGATGTAGCATTTACTTCCAAATACTTTGAAATGCTTGATTGATGTAGGTCAACTAAACCACAACTCATATGGAGTTTTATCACTTTTCATCCTTAGATGCACTTTGTTTAGAATATGAACAGTCGTGTGAATAGCCTTCACCCATAAGGTTTGTGAAATGTCCCTTTCACTCATCATAGCCCTTGCCATCTACTGAACTGGTCTATTTTGGCGTTCTACAACTCCATTTTGTTGAAGAGTACCTGGAATAGTATATTCTGTTTTAATTCCATGTCTGTCACAGAATTCTTTGAAGTCTCCTGACAGAAACTCTCCTCCCCTATCTGAGTGAATTGCATTTAACTTCCTTCTTGTCTAATTCTCAGCTAATGCCTTAAACTTTTTGAACTTCTCAAACACATCAGATTTTTCTCTCAGAAAGACAACCCACTTAAGTCTGGAGAAGTCATCAATGACTAGCATAAATTAGTGTTCTCCTCCAGTGCCTTCCTTTCGTGATGGTCCACATAGATCCATATGAACAATTTTAAGTGGTTTCTCTAAAGGTGTGAAACTCTTTGATTTGAACTGAGCATGAGTCAGCTTCCCCATTTGACAGAATTCACATACAGAGTTATTAGGATTAGATATTCTTGGAAGGTCTTTCACAATACCTTCATTATTCAATTTGAAAATATGATCAAAATTCAGGTGTCCAAGCCTTTTGTGCCATAACCAACTTTCATCAAGTTTTCTTAAATGATATTTCTCCTTATCTTCCTTTAGAACATATACATTTTTTTCGGTTCTAACCCCTTTTGCAATCAACTCTCCTATGTGTACTGTCTTTATTTTACAATTCTTGGCACTGAAAGTGACTTCACATCCTCTATCACATATCTGAATGACACTAAGAAGATTATGCTTTAAACCATCAACAAATAGTACATCTTGAGATTTTCTTCTTCCATTACTTAAGCTTACTAGACCTTTATCTCTTATCTTTCCTGGAGCATCATTTCCAAAGGTCACACTCCCTGATTTATTTTCTTTGAGTGATAGGAACTTACTTTTGTCACCTGTCATATGACTGGAGCATCTGTTGTCAATATACCAGGAGTTTTTTTGTCTTTGATCTGACAACACTAATCCACACTTGTTATCTTCATTCTTCTTCCAAACCTTGACATTTTCAGCTCTGTGATTTGAATTTGGATTATAGTTCTTTAAGAGACAGTCTACAACTTTATGTCCATAATTACGGTAGATGTAACATTCTGGTTCATTGAATAAGGGATCATAATGATTGTTATTATTAATCTGTGTCTTTTTCCCAGCCATCACATGATTTGCAGTCTGTGGTTGTTTGTTACTTGGTTGTTTCATTCTTTGTTGCGGCAGGTATTTATTCCTTGGTTGTCTTGATTGCTCATGTCTAAATCTAGAAGAACAATTTGCAGCTTTGTGGCCAAAGTTAGAGCAGTAAAAGCAGTATCCATAGAAAAAATATTTGTACCTAGAAAATGGTCGTCTTCTTTGAGCAGGTCGATTTCTTCCATGCTGATGATTTCCTTGAGAAAAGGGTGTATTATTTATTTTTTATATAGATTCAGTTTTGGTAGATTTTCCTTCACTTCTCCTTGGCGGGTGATTCTCTTCCTTTGTTTCTGCAGATTTGTTGTTGTCAATGGTTGTAGATTTGACAAAATTGATGGTTTCTTTGTTGCTTGGCTAACCACTACTTGATCCCTATTCATAACCCAAACCAATTTTCAACTTTGAATTCCTTTGTTGATTCAGAATGGAGGAAAATCCTTCTGAGGCTTTAATCTTGTCAGATTATGTTGATATAAGGCCTAAAATTTCTGTAGATCTTTTCTGATAGTCACTACTTCAGCTTCCAATTTTTCACATTTTGTTTCGGCTTCCTTCAATTGTTGTTTGAGGATGTCTTCAATATTATTAGATTCTTCTAACTTAACCTTCAACATATCAATTTCTTCAGATGGTTCCTTGCATGTTTTCTCATACCTGAGCAGTAATTGTTTTTGTTTTCTTTTCTTTTCTCTGAGTCTATCAATCTCT
>JZKD02S0052090.1:0-25912 GCA_000966675.3 Picea glauca | reverse complement strand
TATATATATATATATATATATATATATATATATATATATATATATATTCTTTTTTTTTGGATAATTATTTGGTATTGTATATTAAGGAAGGTTTATTTATGAGTTATATGATATTATTGTATATTATATATTTTTAAAGGATAGTTTATTTATAAAATTAATTTATGAGATATCATATTTTATATTTTATGATAATCATAAATATAATGTTGGATTTGTGTGGTTAGTCTTACATATATTTATAAAAAAAAAATGTGGTTGTCATAAAATTATTTATGGTAAGAGAATTATAGAGTATTAAGTAAAAGTGTTGATTACTAAGTTCATGGAAATAATTAATAAATTTTTTATTTTTTTTAAATTATAGGTGATGATTAGAAATGCACCTTAAATTATTAAGTTTGTTTTGTCATAATGATCTTTTGAATTGAAAATATGATGCAAGGATTCAAACCATAGGAACACAAAATTGATGAAATGACTACCTAGTACTAATGATGTGACTTCATGAATTAGGTAGGATGTGAGTGATTAAAGTTTTATTGGAAGGAATCACACTGATTTCTTGAAATATGAGTAGTCTAAGGCATAATAAAAGGGTTATTGTGTTGACTTTGCTCATAGGATGTCGCTTCTTAAAGAGGGAAAGAATGGTAAATAACTTTTTTCCAAAAAAAAAAATCTCGAATTTATAAAGCGAATAAATTCATTTACAATGGAGGACTGTAGTCAGTTTTTTGATCTTAATGCACCAGCATTGAGGATCCAGACATACAAAAAACAACAAAAATAAAATAAGCTTTCCATGCTTGTGAATGAGAGAATAAAAACGAGAGACGAGGACTTCCACAGTCAAACATTGTTCAAGTCCAGGTGCAGATTTCAGTGGTGCAGAAAGAAGTGCTGGCAACCTCATTCAAAAATATTTATAAAGGAAATAGGGCTCTCGATCCCTCTGTCACAATGATAGACCGAGAGCCTCCCTACCACCTCGGATAGGGCCCTCTTAGAGAGTGCATCAGCTGCACTATTATGAGTGTGAGAAACGTGGAGAAAATTGATATTGGAGAAGCGCTGTGAAAGATCTCTCGTTTTTTGCATCCAGCCTTCTAAATGGATAGCGTTGAGATTGCACTTGTTTGAAATCCAGTCAATAATCACTCTTGAGTCACCCTGGACGTGGAGGTCGTCGATAGACCATAGTGTAGCGAGAGTGAGCGTGGCCCATAAACCCAATAGCTCTGCTTTTGTATTTGAGCCTGGACCACAGTTGATGAACCAGTTTGTGATTCTGGACTGATGTGATTTGAAGAAGCCTCCAGCGCCGCACCTGGAACCGTTGGAATGTGCTGCTCCGTCAAAGAACGCTATGGTGTGTCCCTCGGCTAAGTCAAAGGTCATAGCACGATGGGGGACGCTTCTGACTGTGCTCGGTTGCTAGGTAAATGAGGCCAGGATCTTGTGGAACACCCTTGGCAAAGATGGTTGGGCGTCCTCAAAAAGCACTATATTCCTCTCTAACCAGATTTGCCAACTGAAATGAACCGCCAGGCTAGGCGGGGCCGATTTAAGAGTGAACCAATGAGGGAAGCTCTCTGTGATGGAGGAGCCGCACCAGGTACTCTGAAGAGTATAATGCTTTGAAGATCGTGACCATACTTCTTTTGAAAACGGGCAATGCATCAAGAGATGATGAAGGTCCTCGGGGGCAGATTTGCAAAGTGAACAAATGCTTGGCCCCACCCAGCCTCTCCTTTGTAAAGCTTCCCAGTTGAGAAGCTTATCTTTACCAACCAGCCAAGAAAATAATTTAAGTTTGAGCGGCAGCTGTAACTTCCAAAGCTTGTGGATCCATGGCAAAACGGGGTCGGAGTTAAGCTGTTTCTGAAGAGAAAGATAGAGATTATTTACGGTTATCAAGCCCAATTCATCACCACCGGCCCATAGCAAGACGTCCGGCTTGGCCCTCAGGGTAACCCCGACACTTTTAAGATCTGTGGTAAATCGGGTCCATTCTGATGCAAGCGGTTCACTCAATTAGAGATTGTTGTTGGTTATCCAGATGTCTGGCAGAGGGGTCGCACCAGACATAGATTTAATCTGTGCAAGAGTTGTAATATTAATTGCCTGTAGATGGAGTCTCATCGCTGGAGATAGAAAGGAACGGTCCCCCATTCCAAGAATCAAATCCCTGCCAATAAGGATATCCAAGCCCTCCCCAGGCTTCCAGCAGAGCCAATGTAGAATAACTGGAGAAGATGCCACCAGGCCTTTCCAGAAAGGAGAGGCCCTCTTCAGCTGGATAGATGGTTTGCGGAGCCAATGAAGGAGCGATTTGGATTCAAGGTACTTATCAAAGATAATTTTATGCCAAATACTGTCCTTGGAGACCGCTCTCCAGAAGGAACTGGCCAGGAGGGCCACATTGAAGGTGGAGAGATTTTTAAGGCCCCATCCCCCTTCCCTTCTCGACTTAGATAGGGACTGCCAACTACAAAGATGGATACGTTTTTTATCAGCATTTCCACCCCACAGGAAAATGAACGCTAATCTACGTAGAGAAGAGATAATTTTAGTAGGAAGCCGCTCCAGCATCATCCAGTAAACTGCAAGACTCTGGAGAACAGATTGAACCAGGATAAGCCACCCACCCAATGACAGCCACTTATTACACCAGAATCCGATTTTCCTTTTGAAATTGGCCACTAGCCAACTCCAGTCACCAGAGGATTTGGCTCCCAGCTTCATATGGAAACCCAAATAGATGAAGCCTTCATTCAGATTCTTGAAGGTGAGAGGAATAGCGACTTTGAGAAGACGAAGTTCGGAATCAGAAAGTTCCCAGTGGTGAACTGATGATTTAGAGAGATTAATGGATAAACCAGAAACCGAGCAGAAGCGTTGAAGCAACTCTAAGATAAATTGCCATTCCACAGGATCGGCATTGGACATAAGAAGAACATCATCTACAAACATCAGATGGACAATCTTAACGAATTTAGATACCTTAATGCCCGAAATTTTATGCTCGGAGAAGCTTTTAGAGAGAAGAATACTGAGTCCTTCCATTATCAAGATGAAGAGATAAGGGGAGAGTGGACATCCCTGTCGAAGTCCTCTCTCGCTTTTGAAGAAATTAGAAGGATCCCCATTGATCAACACAGCAATATTGGCGCTTGTAACACAAGATAGAGTCCAATTAATAAACTTGTCTTCAAAACCCACCGCATGGAGGACTAGCCTCAAAAAATCCCAATCAATGCAGTCGAAGGCTTTTTTGAGGTCCAGTTTCATGATTAGCGCCTTTAGATTTTTCTGTTTGATACTGTGTAAGCATTCATGGGCAGATCCAATAGCATCATGGATTCTTCTACCCTTCAAGAATCCCAGTTGTTCCGCCGAGATACTCCTACCGAGAAAGGGTTTAATTCTGTTGGAGATTACCTTGGAGATAATCTTGTAAATGAGATTGCAAAGTGATATCGGACGGAAGTCGTTGAAGGAAATTGGGCTGCTATCTTTCGGAATCAAGACCAGAAACGTTGAGTTTATACCTCCAGCAATCTTGCCTTTTAATCGGGTGTCCTCCACCATTTGTAGGAGATCCTCTCCTACCAGATCAAAAAAGAAACAAAAAAATTCTGAAGTCCAGCCGTCTGGCCCTGGGCTTCGTTCGGTGTTGAGATGTATAAGTATATCTTTAATTTCAGCCAGTGTGACAGGCTTAAATAGAGTTTTGGCTTCAGAATGGTAAAGAACTTGATCTATTCGAGAGAATAATAAGACATTTTTTCGATACTACACATCAAATGAAGTCAAAATTAGAAGCATTACACCTTAAGATAGTATGCAGCTACCCATGGAAGGTTAATAAACCTATTATTAGAATGAGAAGATGGAGAAAAAAATTTACAAAGAGACAAGGGTTTTAAGAAATGAAGGAAACTTTTTTACAGGCACAGGGATTTGATGTTTGGAAATCAACAGTATATGGGTATAAAGCACCAACCACTCCCCCAACCAACAAAAATGGAAAGAAACTCAGCAAAAACAACTCAAAGGCTAAAGGTACCATTCTGAGTAGTCTAGTTGATTCAGTATTTGTCAAGGATATGCATTGTGAAAGTGCAAATGATCTTTGGGATAAACTTCAAAATATTTATGAAGGAGATGCAAAAGTTAAGGGAGCTAAGCTTCAAATCTTCAGAGCTAAGTTTGAACCATTGAAGATGAAGACATTGCAGCTTACCTTCTACGAGTTGATGAAATAGTTAACACTATTAAGGGATTGGGAGTAAAAGTTGATGAATCAATGGTTGTTCAAAAGGTATCGAGGTCTCTTCCTATGAGATTTTATCCTAAAATATCAGCCCTAGAAGAAAGAGAAAATCTCAGTACATTGAGTATGGATGATTTACATAGAATATTTACAGCCTATGAAATGAGAACATAATAGGAGAACCCAATCACAAAGGAAGCAGCTTTCAAGGCATCCAAGATGACAAGGAAAAAGAACAAGCAAAAGTCAAAACCAGGTTGTTGTTGTAGTGATGATTCATACGAAGATGAAGACATGGATAACTTCGTAAGGAAATCAAAGTAAGGAATCAGAAAGTATAAATGTATGCTTCCATTGAAATGTTTTAGTAGTGGTGGTATTGGTCATTTTTCTTCTAAATTTCCTCATAAGAATAAAGATAGTGATGAAGAAGAAGCTTCTAAAAGGGAAAATAAATATCAAAAGGGAAACAAGAGAAGAAACAAAAGGAAATTCTTCAAGAAAAGCTTCAACTCAAAGGAGGACAGTTCCTCATCAAACGAGGAGGATAATGATAGTGACAGTAATTCAGAAAGAGTATTCTTCATGGCAGTAGAAGATGATTCTGAAGAAGAAGGTGAAGTCGATCTCAAAGAAGAGCTAATCAGTGCATTAGAAGAACTTAGGAAACAAAGAAAGAAAAACAAGTCACTCAAGGCAGAGTTAAAAATGAAAGAGGGATCTCAGAATTCCAACTCTAAAGAAATTGAGCAAATGATCACGAATCTAAAAATTAAAATAGAAGAAGACAAAAGAATTGAGTAAGTACTTAGAATTTAGTTAGAAGAAAAGGAGAAAACGATTGGAAGCTTGGAAGCAGAAATAGTCGTTTTAAGGAAATATCTTCAGAAGAAAGATATGCAGTAGAAGAGCACTAAAATATTGGATCAAATCATCAGCAATCAAAGACCATCAAATGACAGACCCGGACTAGGATACAATCAAGTACAAAATGAGAAAGGATCTAGCTCCAAGACAGTAGAACAGGAAGCAGAACAAAGAAGTTATGCATATATTGTCAGATATTTTGTCAAGAAGGAAGAATGCAAGCCCCCAAAGAAGAACATTCCAAATATAAAGAAGACTCAAGAAGACGAATTCAAAAGCAATGCATCGCAAAGAAGATCATCTACTCCTAGGCATCGAAGGTTATTTTTTGGTCATTGTTTTAATTGTGCTAATTTTGGACATAAAGTTGTAAATTGTAGAGACTATGCCAAGAACCGAAGAAACTATGCAGGGTACTTAAATAATAGCTATCCCATAATATCTTATGAAGCATACAACAAAAACAAAAACAATTTTGGCTCATCGAGAAATGAAGTAGAATGCTACAAATGCAACAATTTTGGATACACCGTGAAGAATTGTAGATTGGCTATTCCACCCAGGGAACCAAAGAAGAACAATAACAGTCATATACCAGAACCATAAGAGATATGGAATAGAAAGCATAATCAATGCTCCCTTGCTCTACAAGCCGAAAACAGAAAACATGATTGGTATGTTAACAATGGTTGTTCAAAGGATATGACAGGTGACAAGAACAAGTTTCTAACTCTGAAGAAAGAAATAGATGGATCAATTTCATTTGGAAATAATCATTCAACTAAAATTATAGGTAGAGGCACAGTAAAGATTGGAAGCAAAGATTCCATGGCAGAAAATGTTCTATTGGTCGAAGATATGAAACACAATCTGCTTAGTGTAAGTCAAATGTGCGATCAAGGACACACACTTCAATTCAATTCAGAGAAATGTGAAATTAGGAAAGAAGGATCAAACAAATTAGTGGTGACAGCAATAAGGACTCCGAACAACATATATGTTTTGAATGAAATTGGAAAATAAATTTGTTGCTTAGGAAAGGAAAATGATAGTTGGCTCTGGCACAAAAGAATGGGTCACATGAACTTTGAAAATCCTGTCAAAATTAGCAGAAAGGAAGAAGTAAAATAAATGTTTGAAATTTCAAAGCCAATGAATACTCTTGAAGCATTGGCACATGGTGTATGGTTGTCATTGATATTAATACATTGTTGAGGAACACAATTGGTATATGATAGCACATGTATGAGATACATCTCTTGGTAATGTTGGTACTTTGTTGAGGTACACCATTGATGGTACTTGCTTGATATATCATATGGTGCATGGTGTATGGCATGATTGAATGATATGGTATATGGTTGAGATACATTGTTGGTACATGGTATGGTACAGGTGTTGATGTATATGGTTGATGGCTAAGGCATATGGGCCAAGTTATGGTGAATGGTTTATGCACTTGGTGTGGTACAGGTTGTGGTACACAGTTGATGTTTGGTATGGTACATGTTGATGGTTTGGTACATGGTTGAGACACATACCTTGTGATGGTATGTTGGTGATCTTGGTACATGCTTGGTAGAGGCATGTGTTGGTGATGTTGGACATCTAGTTGAGAGATGTCATTGATATATGATTCATGTGAGAGGATTTGGTTGAGTATCGGTATTCAATATGGGACATGTATCTACAACAACAAGGGTTCATGAAAGGAAATGAAAACAACCATCTCTACATAAAGGTAAATCAAGGTAGTATATTGATAATTGAAGTTTATGTTGATGACATTATTTTTGGAAGTGATGATGACAGGATGAGTCAAAATTTTGATAAAGACATGCAAAATGAATTCAAAATGGCATTACTTGGTGAGATGTCTTTCTTTTTGGGACTCTGCATATGTCATCAAGATAAAGGTACTTTTATCTTTCAGACCAAGTATATAAAATAAATGTTAAAGAAGTTTGGAATGGTAGATTTCAAGTCCATAAGTACTCCCATGAAAACTAGTTGCAAATTGAGCAAAGATGATAAATCCAAGAATGTAGATCAGAGACTCTACAGATTGATGATTGGCATTTTATTCTTTGTGACAACACCGAGACCAGATGTGATGCAATCAATTGGACAGGTTGTAATATTTCAAGCAGTACCGAAGGAAACACATGTTATGGCAGTAAAGAGAATGTCCATATATCTCAAAGCAACAAAATACTATGGATTATGGTATCCAAAAGGGAATGATCTATCTCTAGTTGCATACACATATGTGGATTGGGAAGCAAGTGTTCGTGATAGAAAAAGTACAAGTGGAGCAACCTTCTACTTGGGTTATTGTATGGTAATATTCTGGTTGAGCAAGAAACAACCTTCAATATCATTGTCTGTAACACCCTTGTTTCCCCTAGCTTGTAAATAATCATTAATCATAATCACCATGTTATGGCATGGGAACAGTGTAAATGTATTATTGTTTGAATAGACAAACAACTGACTATGGGGGTAAAGCCTTGAAAGTACTGGCCATGATATCACTAGAGGAAAGAATGTGAAAACTATAAGATAAGGTTCATTATATTGAATGACCCCAAATTTCCCAAGGAGGAATCAGTTAATGAAGAAAGGACCGGTGGTTGAACCATCAACCAACCCCATGAATGCAAGTATGGTCTAGCTGAAGAATGTCAGCCTGAAGTACCACAGGGTTCTGCAGACCCAAACTGACCCGAGTTTTCCTTGTGACAGAAGGAATGGGATAAGAGGGATGTGTGTGCAAGGAACGTAAGGGAATAAAGAGAAGAGTCGAGAATGTGAGAATCTCTCCAGCAGAGAACAAGAAGAAGGTCGTGAGCTGGATGTTGAGGAAGCATATGATAAACCTCGCAGAAGTTGTGAAAGAGAAGGGATCTTTGAGAATTGCCATAAATTCCCTAGTGATATCATGGCTTGGCACGGGGGTGGCCAAAGCGCTAATAATGAATGCCTCTGAGCCTATGGTTGGGTGGAAAGGCGAACACCCACAATCAGTTAGTTGGTTGCAACCTGTAATAGATAAGTATTCTCATATCATGTATAATTGAATTGTAACTACAAATTAAAGTTGGATATCCTATGAATGTTTCAGGGATGTGCATGTTTTCTTAGTGGTTATATTGTATCCCTTTAATTCTGCTTGATTGTGTATTTAAGAAAGTAAGGAACTATCTAGCTTGTACACGTAAATGCTCGAGCCCTGTGGTGTTTCAAGTTAAAATAAATGAATTGTGAGTTTGTCGACCTTGGGCACAGTTTCACATGTGCATGTCAACACTCCCAGACATTATGGGTCTCTTGAAGGAAGGAGTTTGTTAAGCTACGGAGAAAGAGTGAAAAGCACGCACTAATGCCTAAGTCCTTCAGAACTGATGAAACTCGGGAAGGATAGCAAGATTTAAGTCTCGAAAGGGAAGATTCTTTCGTCTGGATGATGAGCAAAGGAAATCTGTTCGGTATGACCAACACCTAGGAACCTTAGGCTAAGACTAAGGGAGCTAAAACCTCTTGCCTTCGGAGCTCCGAAAGTTTGGGACTTTGGAGTATTGTCGACCTTACTCGCCTTAAACTAGTCAAAGGTAACTGTGAGATTCGGTTATCGGCAAGTTGACCGGCAGTGAACGGTTTCCCTGGTGGTTAGGTGAACCTATCTTACCATCTAAACCAGGATCCAACTACCCATGGAAAAGTAGCGTGAACTGTCGATCAAGAATGTTCGGGGGTCCCCTCAGCTGTTGGATCTACACTGAGATAACTTCAAGGAAGTTCTACTTCGGAAGGATGGAGATGTTATAGCATCAAACTCCCTGAACGTCGTAGTTACGAAGTAAGGGAGAGTCATAGATTTGGGGAGATTGTTCGGAGCCCCACCTACCGTCCGATCATTTAGGAGGAGGGACCCGCACATGGTACTTCGACGAAGTCCTTCTTCGGTAAAATGGAATGGCAGTGAAGCCAAGACCCCCAAGTCTGGAGCTGCGAAGTAATGTGGACAGTGGATCTAAGGATCCTTCAGGACCCCTCATGATCGTTCGATCATGGGGACGTGTGTATTACGTTGAGAGTATGTGGGGGCCCATGTGTCGAGTGATGGCATTGCCAAGGGTGGCGACCCTGTGGCATGGTAAAGGGACCCTTGAGCAAAAGTTACGAGCCGTAGATCTCTGAGGTTAGGTGGACACCCTTGAACCAATAAATCCATATCGAGGTTAGCCCAGCATTGATCGCTTCGGGAGAATAGGGGTGTTGTAACGTCAAAACTCCTGAAGGCCGAATTCACGAAGTAATGAGGACCGTCAATCCTCAGATCCTTCGAGATCCCTCTCCGTCGTCGATATACAAGGGACGTGTGGCGCTAGATCCTTTAGTCCGGAGACCAGGCGCTCCGGGGAATCTAAGGTGTAGTGTGTCTATATGCTCTGAAGCCCGAAGTGACAAGAGTCGTCGATTCGAGGATGCTTCGGGACGTTTCCTAGCCGTCATATCTGGGCTATGGTCATCCTGGCGTTGACCAACTTCGGGAGAAAAGAGGAGTTTGCACCACCAAACTCCAAACGTCGAATTCCCGAAGTAACAAGAGTTGTATATCTATGGATCTACATGGTCGGATCTCAGTCATGAGATCTGAGGGATGTTAGAAGGTTGTCAATCTAGGGTGACGTGGCACAGTGACATCACCCAGGGACACGTCGACCTCAATTTGAAGTGCCACGTGTCACCCAGATTCATGTGTATCACATACCATATAGACCATTGGAATGTGACATGTGTCACCCTGACCCCCTCCTACATGTTAGTTTCTGGTACGAGTCCACCTAGCCAAAGTGGTTGGTGAAGTGACCGAAACCCCAAGAGTCCGAGACTTCGGGACTCTGAAGGATTTGGGGTGTAGCGTTATAGAGAGACCCAAAGGACGCGAAGGTCGAAACCACGTGGCAAGCTTATGAGACTTCGAGATTTCGGGAATCTGGAAGGTCTCCTGTGTAGATAGTAAGGAGGCGTTCAGTGTTGATGTGTCGGAGTGCCGGAGCGTCGAAGCGCCAGAGTACATCGTAACCATTGGTAGTGGAGGATGTGTGTCAAGAGATATGACACTCTGGAAGGATTGCACTTTGGAGTTTTGTGTTGGCGAGTATTTTGGAATTCGTTGAAACGCAGAGTCCCGAAGTAATCGTGGGTCGTTGATCTTGAAAGAAAACGGTGATTGTTGATCCCTGTAGTATACCTGAAATTCGTCGATTCGATAGTTCGGGAAATTTATGGTGCCATAAGTTGAAAACATCTGCAGCATGAAGCTTCGAAGCATCAAAATAGGTGCATGTTGCATTGGAGTCTAGTCATAGCCACAGTCGTGTGCGATTGTAGCCAGAGGGAAGGGGCTAGGCCTAGAATTCAAATATGAAGGCCAAACGTTGAGTTCCCCGCTAGCATGTGAGTTAGTTGAGGAACAAGCCTAGTCATTGGATTGAATGGTGATGGATCTCCACCATAGAGTTAGGAACGCTAGAATCTCTAGGACATCGGAGAACTGGAGATGAAGCATATGGAGTCGGATCCATAGGGAAGCCACGTGGCCCCACTAATGAACACCTGAGGAACTTGGGAGAGGTATATCTGCCAGTTATGAGCTCGGTTTTGAGCATGGAGACCATGGTTGGAAAGATCTGGATGAGGAAAATGTGATAGAGACCCTGAATGGAGAAGTTGACTTCTTAAGGAGAACAAAATTTTGATGCCCCATCCCTAGGAAAGTTACTTAGGGGTCGGGTGTGTTACAAATTGGTATCAGAGCATGGAATCAACACTTGGCCTGCTTGGGCTCATGCACGAGTCATATGAAAATATTTTTGGAGGACTTTAAGGGGAAACACCCTATCTTACTGCATTCCTAAGAGGTTTAGTCAAACCTCTACCAAAGAGAGGAATGAAACGTGTTGTTGTTTATAGATATTTTGGAAATTTGCACTGTGTGTTGCTAGCATTTCCAAATAAAGAAGTTGACTTCACTGTGCAATTGTACGTGTTGTTGTACAGTCATAAGATTTGGTTACCAAGGCTAAGATGAGCCAGTGGAGAATATTACTGCCAAACATAAATTTTCTGCATAAATTCCTTGAGTAGAAGGATGTAGATTAAAATACAGTTGGGATTTTACCCAGCGAGATTAAATCATGCTAGTCTATTGAAAAGGAAGCATATCATTTCTTTGGGAAATGATAACCGATCCTACAGGAGTGGGATTATGTTGATGGGAACTAATAGCAAGACTTGGATGTAAATAGATGGAAAGGATCTGTAGTAGTAATAATTATTGCTTTAATGAAGGGTTAAACCTTGTATATGTGTATAATCCCTCACGATCAGAGGAATGAGTCTGGTGACCATTCTTTGAAAAGGGAGAGCATGTGGAGCTCTCAAGTTTTGAAGGGAACTGAGAAACAAGTTTTTTTTCTGGGTACAGGAATTGTTGGGCAGGGTTTTTCTAATCAAGCTAATAAACGGAGTTGTAGAAATATAGAGTGATCGAGTGAGAAATCACAACAACCTCCCTTGCTTGATGGATAGGAAACTAATCGGCCAGAATTCTTGTGGGAGGAGGAGAGTGGCCTCCGTCCTTGGCTGTTGCTGAACAAAAGGAAGAATTCTAGGTGTAATGGTTAAGACTAATTATGACCTAAAGATACTCTGGATTTCTAAACTAGAATACTTAGTAAGTAACATAACTCGAAATTTCATTTGGGATTTAAGGGAATAGTCTAAATGTTATTAGACATTAAAAATTTATTATAATTAAGATAAAATGATTGATTAAATGTTGATCCTGAATGTGGTAAAGGAAGTGTTGGGGCACTTCTAGAAGCCCAATGGGTCAGATTGACATCTAGTGGTGGATGGTAGCCATATATATATAGTTGGACCCTAGTGAAGGGAATCAAGAAAAGGATTTTTTTGATCAGAAGGTATGTTGATCAAGACCAGATGAAAGCTAGATTGGTTATTTTATCACCTTGGGAATGGTTATAATTTCCTAGACTGTATTTATGAGTGGGATTTGTTTTCATGAAAGTTGAGGCAAGAGTGTTTTCTTGCTAGTTGTTATCGCATACAAAGGGAAACATAGTTATGACTATGCATGTTAAACTGCTAGGTGGATATCTTGTGAATGACTGCAAACTCTCAACTGAGAGGGAAGCTTAGTGTTGAGTGTCCCTATGAGGCTTGTCATAAGGATGGAAGCAATATCCTTGGAGGAGGATTTGGAAGTCTGATATGTCCATGTGCATATATTACATGGAAAGGGTGCAAGAAATGAGCTTGCATGATGAATGTTTGGCTAGGTTTGTATGTGTTTGAATGCATGGGTTAATGCATTGTGAGGCTTCTTGACATGAAGACTGATATTAATACCAACAAGGTATGAAATATATTAAATGTCCAAGTGATGCACATGCATGATGTAAGAATAAATGTATACTAAAGGCACAATATGGCTACCTTGATGAGTGATATGTAAGGCAAGAATTGCACTTGCCAAGATTAAGTGAATACCATGGATGCATGGTTGACTCCATTTTGAAGAGTCGTGAAAGTTTTGTTTTGAATGATAGCTTAAGGGGAATGTGCTCCATTCCCTCAAGAAATACTAGTATAAATAAATGAAAGAATACATGAGCAAGGATGGTTTGTTGTCAGGATAAATAGGCAAATGATTATGCCTTGAGGATCACATGAGAATTATTTTGAGCAATCATGAGTTGACTAATTTTAAAGTAGAGATGTATGTAGGCTGTGAAATATACTTGTGGCATCTACACATAGGATTTTGATTATGCATATGGTTAATTACATCATGGATGTAAGTTAACAAAACCAGAATATGTGTGGATACATAATTTGGATGCATGACAAAGATGCATATTTATATTCCTTATGGAATATTTGGTAAACAAATGAAGCTAACTCGAGGATGAGGCCATCATAGATAGTGAAGGATGTGCAATAAGGAAGTTGCATGCTGAAGGAGTTCCCTGTGGAGGAACTGTGTGAAGACTTTGTCAGGAGAACAGAGTCACAACCTTATTGACTGTTGAGAATTAAGCAGTGAACTACAAGCTTGTATATATATATATATATATAAGAATCTTGGATTACATTTTGAAAAACATCATGTAACGAATAGAAGACTAATAATGAATCTTAACCATTCTGAAAACTGAATGGTAATGTGCAGGATGCACAGGTTCATGATTCATTATGGACAAAAAGATTTGCTATTAAAGCATGTTGATGTATCCTAAGAGTTAGGATGAGCCTAACCAAGGCTGCTCAAGAAAACAACAAAAAGATCACAATAATAAGTAGATTGCATAAGTAAAGGGGGAGAAAAGGAGGAACACTTTTCTCACCCTGAGAACCTTGAATTGTGTAACAGAGCCGTAGGATTAAAAGAGCATTTGTGGAAACTAGTACAACTGGTAAAAGGCATATAAACCCCCTGAGTATGATTAAATGAATAAATCATTATGTTTGACTGAATAGACTTGGTTGAAGCCATGATTAAGAAAAGGCAGTGAGTCCTTAGAGATAACTCAACAGGGATGAAAAGCCCCAGGCGGTGTAGAAAGAATTGGAAGAAGGGGAGAGCCCTCATTTCTTTTCTTGCTGAGTATTATGTTTTCTCTGGGATGAGAAAGTTGGTACAATGATGAAAGTAAAAGGTTTTGACACCATAGTGATGATGGTTGTATTGTTGTAGAAACAATCGAGATATGTCTGTGTTGCACTCATGGAAACATTTGAGGATAATGTGATGAAGTGCATAAAGATATGCTAAGAAATTTTGAATATGTTTTATGGATTTGAATGTTATAATACATGCATTTTGTTTAATATTACAACTAATGTAATTGTGACTACGATGATGCATGTTATGTATAGAAACGAATTGGAGTTGTTAAGGAAGATATTTGTCAATGATGGGTAACCTCAAGTAGAGGATGACCATGATAAAGTTGTGGTTGAAAGATTGTCGACGGGGCTGTAAAAGTCCCCATAAAGCACTGTTGATGAGGTAAAAATCAGAAAGAGGGTGCTAGCAGCCAAGAACCAGTGTAAAAATGTTCATGCCTATGTGGCACAAGGTATGAAGGGATTTGGTAAGAACCCCTTCTGAATTATTTTATTGCATTAATGTTATGCATGAACTTTTGAAAGGCAGTTGTATGCCTTGGATACCCAAGTAGGGTATGATTCAGGAAGGAGAACCTGAATGATGGAGGTGTGAACCTCTGGTAGTAAATATTATTTGTAATCCTTGGAAGAATTCATGAGCTGATGTGTCATGAATGAATTGACCAATCAAGGAATGCTTAAAGGAATTCATGTGAAACCTTGAGTTTTATGAATGACGCTTTAAGGTTGTGATCGATTAAGAGCAGAAAATATGGTTCTGTTAAAATAATAATTATGGACAAAGAATCCATATGGTAATAAGTTGGTTGAATTCCAACACACCTTAGCGAGAGTGCCTAACCTGAAAAGTGATAATCTGAAATCAATACAAGGGTGCATTATGTGTGAATGTGGCCATGGACATTGGCACATTGATTAAATTCACTTAATGTTGAATTGCATATGGAAAGGTTGATATACTGAAATGATGCATGTGTAAGGAATGAAATTTCTTTTTTCTTTATATCATCGAATAGATAAAAATGATTTGATTGTTAGCATGCAAACAATGGGTATGTCCAGGAAAAATAGTGAGCCTGGATAACAAGACATCCATGTGGATACAAATCCACAAACTGCGCAGATGAGTATTATGATAAGTTGTGAAATTTTTCTAGAATTTTATGCAACAATAAAATGTTCTTGCATGAAACTGTGATTAATGTGCTCGTTGTCCAAACAAATTATTGAAGGCGGGTGAAGAAGGTTAAGGGTCTGGAAAGGACCTGACCAAGGAAGAGGATCAGGATTTGTAAAGCAGTTGGATGAGAAAGGCATGATAGGTGTTACTGAGAAAGAACATCGAGGACAATGTTCCTTTTTAAGGGGGAGGGTATTGTAACACCCATGTTTCCCCCATCTTGTAATTAATAATTAATCATAATCACCATGCTATGGCATGGGAACAGTGTAAATGTATTATTTTTTGAATAGCAAACAATTGACTGTGGGTGTGAAGCCTTGAAAGTACTGGCCATGATATCACTAGAGGAAAGAATGTGAAAACTATAAGAGAGGGTTCATTATATCGAATGACCCCAAATTTCCCAAGGAGGAATCAGTTAATGAAGAAAGGATCGGTGGTTGAACCATCAACCAACCCCATGAATGAAAGCATGGTCTAGCTGAAGAATGTCAGCCCGAAGTACCACAGGGTCGTGCAGACCCAAACTGACCCGAGTTTTCCTTCTGACAGAAGGAACAAGATAGGAGGGATGTGCGTGCAAGGAACATAAGGGAATAAATAGAAGAGTGGAGAATGTGAGAAGCTCTCCAGTAGAGAACGAGCAGAAGATCGCAAGATGGATGTTGAGGAAGCATCTAATAAACCTCGCAGAAGTTGTGAAAGAGAAGGTATCTTTGAGAATTAGAATAAATTCCCTAGTGATATCATGTCTTGGCACGGGGGTGGCCAGAGCACTAAGAATGAATGCCTCTGAGCCTATGGTTGGGTGGAAAGATGAACACCCACAGTCACTTATTTGGCTGCAACTCGTAATAGATAATTATTCTCATATCCTGTATAAGTGAATTGAAACTGTAAATTAAAGTTGGATATCCTATGAATGTTTCAGGGATGTGCGTGTTTGCTTAGTGGTTATACTGTATCCCTTTAATTTTGCTTGATTGTGTATTTAAGAAAGTAAGGAACTAATGCTCAAGCCCTGTGGTGGTTCAAGTTAAAATAAATGAACTGTGAGTTCGTCGACCTTGGGCACAGTTTCACGTGTGCATGTCGACACTCCCAGTCATTTTGGGTCTCCTGGAGGAAGGAGTTTGTTAAGCTCAAGATAAAGAGTGCAAAGCATGCACCAATTCCCAAGTCCTTTAGAACTGATTAAACTCAGGAAGGATAGCGAGATTTAAGTCTCGAAAGGGAATATCCTTTCATCTGGAAGACGAGCGAACGAGATTCGTTCAGGAGGGCCCATATGACCAACACCTAGGAACTTTAGGCTAAGCCTAAGGGAGATGAAACCTCTTGGCTTCGGAGCTCTGGAAGTCTGGGACTTTGGAGTATTTCCAACCTTATTGGCCTTAAACTGGCCAAAGGTAACCGGGATATTCGGTTATCGACAAGTTGACCGACAATGAAAGGTTTCCCTGGTGGTTAGGTGAACCTATCTTACCATCTAAACCGGGATCCAACTACCCATGGTGAAGTAGTGTGAACCGTCGATCAAGAATTTTCGGGGGTCCCCTCAGCCATTGGATCTACACTGAGATAAATTCGAAAAAGTTCTACTTTGGGAGGATGGAGATACTATAGCATCAAACTCCCCGAACGTCGTAGTTACGAGTAAAGGAGAGCCGTAGATTTGGGGAGATTATTCGGAGCCCCGCCTATCGTCTGATAATTTAGGAGGAGGGTCCCGCACATGGTACTTCGGTGAAGTCTCACTTCGAGAAAATGGAATGGCAGCTAAGCCAAGACCCTCGAAGGCTGGAGCTGTGAAGTAATGTGGACCATGGATCTAAGGATCCTTTAGGGCCCCTCCTAATCTTTCGATTGTGGGGATGCATGTATTACGTCGAGAGTATGTGGGGGCCCATGTGTCAAGTGATGGCGTTTCTAGGGGTGGTGACCCTATGGCATGGTAAAGGGACCCTTGAGTGGAAGTTACGAGTCATAGATCTTTGAGGTTATGTGGACACCCTCGAATCGATAGATCCATGCTGAGGTCAGCCCGACATTGACCGCTTCGGGAGAATAGGGGTGTTGTAACGTCAAAACTCACGAAGGCCAAATTCACGAAGTAATGAGGAGTCGATCCTTGGATCCTTCGAGATCCCTCTCCATCGTCGATATACAGGGGACGCATGGTGCTAGATTATTTAGTCCGGAGACCAGGCACTCTGGGGAATATGAGGTGTAGTGTGTCAATATGCTCCAAATCTCGAAGTGACAAGAGTCGTCGATTCAAGGATGCTTCTGGACTTTTCCTAGCCGTCATATCTGAGTTATGGTCAGCTCGGCGCTAACCAACTTCGGTAGAAAAGAGGAGTTTGCACCGCCAAACTCCTGAATGTCAAATTCCCAAAGTAACAAGAGTCGTAGATCTATGGATCTACGTGGCTAGATCTCAACCATGAGATTTGAGGGATGTTAGAAGGTTGTCAGTTTGGGGTGATGTAGCACAGTGATGTCACCCAGGGACACGTGGACCTCAGTTTGAAGTTCCACGTGTGACCCAGATTCATGTGTATCACATACCCTATAGACCCATTGGAATGTGACACGTGCTACCCTGACCCTCCCCTATGTGTCAGTTCCTAGTACGAGTCCACCTATCCAAAGTGGTCGGTGAAGTGACCAGAACCCCGAGAGTCTGAGACTTTGGGACTCCAAAAGATTTGGGGTGTACCGTTATAAAGAGACCCAAATGACGCGAAGGTCGGAACCACATGGAAAGATTATGAGAATTCGGGAGTTCATGACTCTGGAAGGTCTCATGCATAGACAATAAGGAGGCGTTCAACATTGATGTGTCGGATTGCCGAAGCATTGAAGCATCAGAGTACATCGTAACCATTGGTAGTGGAGGACGTGTGTCAGGAGATATGACACTACAAAAGGATTACACTTTGGAGGTTTGAGTTGGCAAGTATTTTGGAATTCGTCGAAGCGCAGAGTCTTGAAGTAATTGTGGTTCATTGATATTGAAAGAAAACGGGGACCGTTGATCCCCGTAATATACCGAAAATTCGTCAATTCGGCAGTTAGGAAGATTTGTGGTAACATAAGTTGAAAACATCCAGAGCCCGAAGCTCTAAAGCACCAAAACAGACGCATGTTTCCTTGGCGTCTGGTCATAGCCGCAGTTGTGTGTGATTGTAGCCAGAGGGAAGGGGCTAGGCCTAGAATTCGAATCTGAAGGTCGAACGTTGAGTTCCCTGCTATCCTGTAAGTTATTCGAGGAACAAGCCCAGTCGTTGGATTGAATGGTGGATGGATCTCCGCCATAGAGTTAGGAACGTTGGAAGCTCTGGGACATCAGAGAACTCGGGATGAAGCATATGGAGTCAGATCCACATGGAAGCCCCATGGCCCGACCAATGAACACCCGAGGAACTTGGGAGAGGTATAGATTCCAATTATGAGCTCGGTTTTGAGCATGGAGATAGTGGTTGGAAAGCTCTGAACGATCAGAATGTGATAGAGACCCTGAATGGAGGAGTTGAATTCTTAAGGAGAACGAAATTTTGATGCCCCATCCCTAGGAAAGTTACTCGGGGGTCAGGTGTGTTACATTTTCCATGGTAGAAACAAAGTATATTGCAGCATGAGCATGTTGTACACAGGTTCTCTGGATGAATCAAACTTTTCAAGACATACAGATGGAATATGATGAGCCTATTCCAATATTCTTTGATAACGCCAGTGTTATAAGTATCTTTAAGAATACAGTGATGAATTCCAAGATGAAACACATTATGATCAAGTTTCACTTTCTACGGGAACAAGTTATAAAGAATAACATTAAGGTAGAGTATATTGGGAAAAATTAATAGATTACATATATCTTCACCAAACCTCTTCCGGTGGAGAATTTTTATTATTTTCGACATAAACTAGGAGTAGTTTCATCCCCATAGTGATCTACATGGAATTTGGCATAGTAAGACAGGGGGAGAGCAGGAGTAATCATGAAAGACTTTGATGTTTTTTGAATGTTTTTTATCATAGATTTACACGAGGAAGCACCATGAAGAGAAACATCATTAGAGATCATAATCTTACAGACAGGGGGAGCATCCCCAAGGAAAAGCCACCCTTTTACATTGATGTCAAAGGGGTAGATAAAAAAAGAGGCATGAAGACAGGGGGAGTCGGCATGAACATGAGTGTTTCCATCAACCATGTCTAAGTGTTGCCATCAATGCCAAAGGGGGAGATTGTTGAAATAGTAGTTGTTGAAAGATTGGTTTCCATTAAATTGTTGAAAGATTGGTTGTCATTAATGTCAACCCTTGAAAAGCAAGTTAACAAGTTGCATGTCAAGGTAAAGTAGTTGTCAACAGAAGTTAACAAGTTGCATGTCAAGGTAAAGTAGTTGTTAATGGAAGTTAACAAGTTGCATTTCAAGGTAAAGTAGTTGTCAACGGAATTTAACAAGTTCCATGTCAGTTGCATGTTCAAGTAACTGTAAAAATAAGTTAACAAGTTGCATGTAAAGGTAAAGGAATTGTAAACAGAAGTTAACAAGTTGCACGACAGTTGCATGTTAAAGTAATTGTAAACATAATTTAACAAATTGCATATCAGTTGCATGTCATCATGACATCCTCATTAAAACACAAATAAGAGTCGATTGGAATAAATCAATTCTGGATAAACTAATTAGCATATCTGAAGCTAATAAGTTGAAGTTAGCAAAGTCGAGTGATTGTAGAAGTTTGCAGGAGCCGAGCGTACGGAGAAGAAGTTACAGATTCAAGTTCTTTTGTAAATATGTGAGTTGCAGGAGGAAAAGTATGGACATCTGCAAGCTTCAATGGGGAAAAGAGCATACATCCATGAGCAGGCAGTGTATGGGTCGCGGACCTGTGAAGAAAAATGGTTGAAGATCATATATCTAAAACCCAGATCAACTACAAGTTGAAGGTATGTCTTCATGTGTATGTTAGGGTGAGTATTCTGAAGAAATTAGGAACATATATGTCTTAGTGATTCATAAGCATTTTATTTGGAGAACTCTCTTGTGGATATTGGTATGAGGTATGTGGTTGCATTATTGATGAGATATCGATATCAGTAGCGACAACATAAATATCATAAACAACAGAAACAACGGGTTATCAATTAAAGTGAGAGAGGTATTGATAGATTGGTCTACATTTATATTTCAGGGTGGTTGGACGGGGCAAGGAAAGGGGGTGGTAACCTCCTTACAGTTGGAACCGGTAAATTAGGGAGTTGGATCTTCCTTCAGGTTGAAGCCTGTAAACAGGGGGTTGGAGCCTCCTTCCAGTTGTAGTTGGAGAAATAGGAAGTTGGTGCTTCCAATGAATGTACTATTTGATAAATAAGAAAAGCATTCCATGGTTTTCTCCTACATTGGGTTTCCACATAAAATTCTGGTGTATTGTGTTCATGTGATGTTTATGCATTGAATTATAGTGTTGATGATATATTGAATGGTAATGATAAACTATTGAACATTATTGGAGGTTTTACATTGAGATTAAAAGTACTAATTTTTCTCATACTGATTCACTTCCCTTCTCAGTATTCCAACATAAATATCTTCCTGTGTACTTTAGATTCAAATTTAATATGACTAGCTTAGTGCACAAAATATTGAAACAAACTAAAATTGAAACGAAAGAAGCTAAGAAAATAACACACCATCCGCATAATGAATATAAGATGTACCCTGGTAAAACCTAGTTGAAGCTGATGCATATCCCTTGCTTTTTGCTTCTCAATTATGAAATGAAAATACAAAGAAAGTACACTCATTATGGAGTTTCCATGACAACAATGGCTTAGATGGATGCTATAAGATCTTCTACTTCCTTTATTATGCTCTAATATCCCACTCTCAATGTTCTACTCTCTATGGAACAATACTTAATACAATAAGAATGGAACCTCTTTCTATCTTATTGGCCTAGTATTTCACATGGCTTGATAATTTTCTAGAGTTAGGGTTAAGGTTTTTGTATGTGTCCACTCCCAATTAGAGTTAGGGTTTTGGATCCTCTAAAATATTCTTGAAATTACACACATTACTAGCTCCACATGTGTGAGTAATGGATGTTGATGTGGCATCCACTAGGTATCCTAGTGATCAACAAGATAGGACCTCAACTTGTGGGAGGCATAACTTCCTCATATGAACAATAACTAAGGTGATTTTCACACCATTAGAAATATTTTGATGCGTAGAACAATGTTAAGAGGTTGGGAACTTGTTCACAAAGTTATGACCCTAAAAATAGTCAGTTGATACCTTAAACAAGCTACATAAGTTTCTAGACCCTAAATCACCAAAGCAATACCTAATGCTAAAATGGGCCCTACAAGTCAATATCTCCAATTTTCCACCCATAAACTACCAAAATAGATGAAAAAATATATAATTATCCATTCCAGATCAAAACTTAAGGGTTTAGTTGATGGTGCAAGCCCCCAATTAAATCCATAATCACTTAGGATGCTTCAATTCGGGTCTGTGGCATCCCAAATATGTTTGGACTTGTTATTTATGGAGTCAAAATTATTCAAACCTCCTTAACCCTGACTAATCTTTTTGTGGAGAGTGTATTGTGATTTTAATAATAAACTACCATGTCCTTGTTCCACATCATGCATAACAGAGAGGTGATTTGGGCCTAAAATTTTATGGTATATTCTAACAAAATTCTCAATACTGAGTCAAATGAAGTAGTATGAATTTTTTGCATGATTCGGACCCTCTAACGGCTAACCTAATGTACACGTATTCCTTGAGGTCTTCCCTTACCTATTTATACAATTCAATTGATTTTTGTAAACTCTCTTCAATTATTCTTTATTTCTCTATTTATCTTGTAGATACGCCATAAAATTTGTGACACATATTCATTTATCTCTCTTCGATGTCTCCCATGCTCTTAGGCTACTTGCATATGTCATCTCCAACAACTCAATAGGAACCTCTTATGATTAGCTTAGCTCCAACCTTGAAGGGTTGTTGATTCATCCTAGGGACTCTTCATTAACATAGTTCTACTCATACCTTGGATGATTCAACCCTACATCCTCAAGGGAGGTTCCATCACAAGTAGGGAAAGGGAGGTATCGCCCCCCTTAATGAAACTTGGGTCTCTCTAGTTAGCATTACTATTGATACATATTTTATGGTAGTATATTTAGTGTTGTTTGTGTGTGTGTGTGTCTATATATATATATATATATATATATATATATATATATATATATATATATATATATATATATATAGTTCAAACACCAAAGCAACAAATTTCGGTGATTTCCTTCCATACTTCTCCTCATCCTTTTTAGAATTAGGGTTTCTAGCTCATTAAATAAATCTTTTGTAAATTAACCCTAGATTATTAGTTTTCCTTTGAAAATTTGTTGGTAAAACCTAGTCTAAAATTTGAGGGAAGTCCCTTAATAATCTATAACCATATGTTAACATAATCAAGACCTAAAACCCTATAATTAACCTAGGGTATATCCCCTTATCTTTGATCCTCTCTTTGATCATCCTAAGGTTTCTCAAATTTTCCCTAAAATTGAGTGGCAACTACACTCTCTTCTTTATCTCCTTGTTTGTGGTGTGTGTTGTAGTATGGCTTTCCATCCCCATCCTCATATTTTATGTGGTAGAAAAAATAATTCACTCACAACATTTTGGATACCCCACTAAGGTGTTCTCATCAACCCTTCCATTTCTTGAGTGATTCTCTTTATTGACATTACTTCATGTCTTCACCATAGGTGGTGTTGCATCTCTTTTCCCCAAAGGAACGAAAGTCCCCCTTCTTCCTCTTTGGCCCCTTATCTAATTTATATTTCCCCCTCCTATCATTTACCCATATGTAATGGAGGTTGTCTAGGTCAATTTAATTAGCATGACAGACTATGTATCAACTCATGGGCCTCCTTCCCTATTTAATCATTCAACACACATTCTCAATGTTGAACATGATTATCCTCAAGGCCTTAACCACTCCTGAGGCTACCATGTGTGGCCTCCCAGTTCCCTTTATTAGGGTAATTCTCATACATTTATTGAAATAGAAACGGGAGACTCATGTCACACCTCAAGACTAGGAGAGAGTTTTCACTCTCCACCCACAAAGTTTTTCCTCTTAGGTGTGCCTTTCCTTCCTTCTTCTAGGAAAATTGTTGACAAAAACTAACCCTCTTCTCCTCTGCATGCCAAGCAACTCCCCCGCTCACTAGATAAGGTCCATGTGATTCTTGTATATCTCCCTCAGTTGTACCCTTTTCCTTGGATCCTTCAAGCATTGGAACTTCTATTATTGTTCCACAAACCTTACCTCACACATTGATCCAAACAATCTAATCATACATACAACCACATCGGAATCAATCTCAAAACTCTTCTAACTTTTTCCAAGGTAAAATCAACATCCTTCCCTAACCTTCGATAGGCTTCCCTCCTTATATAAGTGTTCATGCAATGGTGCCCTTAAACATGAAATTAGTTATCACGAAAACCATTGCACAACTTGTTAGCCAAGTACACATCCCAACATACCCTCCAAGAAAACTACACATCCCAATAATTCCCTAAGGAAAAGCATACATATTAATGTTCTCCTATCCACAAGGATGAGAATACATCTTAATAGTTTCACAAACTCTTGAACAATTATTCTTCTCAATAATGGCACCTTATCAATCATATTATCCCTAACCATTCAGACAAGTATTCATGCTAGTAATGTCACGTTTTAGAGGGGTGGGAACCCAAACATGATTTTGGACAACAAACCTTCAATTTCCAGTGCCTCGAGTCATTTTTCCTCAGCTAAGTGTAGGAAGTGGTGGCTAGCACCACCTCCTAATAATAATATCATACCCCCCTTCAAAGGACACCTTAGTTAAAACCCAAACCCTAGTGGTAGAAGAAGGAACGTGATAACAAGGCCTTGTTTTTATCAAACCTTTAGAAAACATTTCCCCCCTAAAATCGAATAAACATGGCTTCTTCCAAATCTACCAGAATTACCTAAGTTTGGTGGCACTACTAGGGAATATCCTCAACATCACCTAGAGGCTTTCGCCATGGTCTATTCTAAGTTCATTGGTAACAACTCTTAGTCAAAATATTTTTGTGATCCCTAATAGGTGATGCCCTTCACTAGTTCCATCATTTGCCTAAAGGATTAGTCTATGAACTCCACCTATTGGTAGACCAATTCATCCAACATGTTGAGATTCCTAAACCAAATGACTCTAGTATGTTCACCCTTATGGGTCTCAAGAAGTAAGATAAGGAATCTTGTTCAACCTTCATACATTCGTGACATAAGGTCTTGCATGAATATACATTAGAGATTATTAAAGACACTCTTTATGGCATCTTCACAAGGGCCCTAAACGAAGAAACATGAGCCAAAGTGTTTCTTGAAGACCTCAATTAAATTGAAGGAACCATCAACCACCTCCTTCATATTGAAAATCCCTACATCAATGATGCTATGGGAAAAAGTAAACATAAGCAAGCAACCTAAGACCCAAGTATATAACACAAATGCAAAAATTGATGGGGTGATAGAAGTTCCACTACTTAAAACCAAGACTCAAACCATATTTCACACATACGAAAGGGAGTAACCTAATTCCTCTACCTCAAAGACTGACATGTGGTGAAATTACTACAACTGAGACACCCATAACATTGAATATTGTCACAATATCTGACAAATGAATGCATACAAAGGCTGAAATTATCAACCCTGTAAACCTAAAAGATTTGACGCAAAATAAAATGTCAAACTTAGGACCTATGAGGACCCCATTATTAACCATGACCCCCCTTCCAAATCTTCCAAGAAAAATAATAATGTTGAAATCTTGAACCCAACTTTAACTCTTTTGACAAAGAAGATGAAGAGATTTATGTTGCTTATCTTTATAAAAAAAAGAAAGGCTCCCCTTAACCCCTCTACTAGCCAACCTCTCAAAGTCACAGATAGGATTAATGTGGTCCAAGAGGTCCTAGGTGAACTATAAGCCACACTACATTGGATCAAAGTTGTTATTTTTCTCATCCTAAGAGGGCATGCCCTCCATTGGACTCCCTTCTCAACCTTATTGACCTTGATACCATCCTTTTAGTTAATTAGGTAGGCATATCTCTAGATCATCTTATGTTGAAATTTATCCTTAGCTTGATTGTTGTTGGGGGTGCCCTACCTTCTCAATGGATATGGTTTGCTTCTCATAGTCAACATAGAGAATCATCTTACCATTTTGTTCTATCTACTCTTCCTGCAATTCATTCTATTATTTCACCTATGCCCTCCTCTTCCTCCTTTATCCAAAGCCTCTCCTCTCACATCTCATGTATGTCCTTCATGGATGTACTTAAGGCATGCCCTGACCAAAGGGGTTGTATGATTAAGTCCCCTTGTGGCTTCTCCCCCAAGATTCCTCAACCTCAACCTCATTTTATTTTCTTTGACCTTTCTCATATCCCTTTTATCAAGGAATGGAAAGCTAACATGGTTCACTATTTATTTATTGAGATCCAATACATTGACTTCATGATTAAATGAGTTATTGTTAATCTTAGATCAATCCTTAATATCCCAACAACTCTTTCTTGTCATGCTTTTGGTGCCACTTGCTTCTCTCCCACTCCTTGTTCCCTCTAGGTTTTCTGCATATCCGAGGTTATGCCCCTTTGGGTTGTTGAGATTCCTTTATCCCTTGGCCCTGATAATGTGAGCCCCAATTTTTTGGTACTCCTAGGAGACTTAGAGTACAACATCCTCCTCGACCACCCTTGTTTG
>JZKD02S0052079.1:4225-25913 GCA_000966675.3 Picea glauca | reverse complement strand
TGGGAAGAGTAGAGGGGTACGTGTCAAAGACAATTTCAAAGCTTTGAAAGATTTGTTGGCAGTGGTATCCCATATGAACTCAAAACCTTTTTTGAGTAGTCGTGTAAATCCAAGAGTTAGCTCAACATAGTTCACGATGAAACGACAGAGAAAGTTTTCCTTCCCTTGCAAAATTTGTAACTGGCGAAGTGAGGAAGGAGGAGGGAGATTGAGAATCGCCTCAACCTTCAAAGGATCTACCCTGATCCCTTGACGTGAAAAAATAAAGCCCATAATTCGACCAGATTCTATGCAGAAAACACATTTGTGTGGATTCAAGCATATATTGTAAAACTGACATCGAAGGAAAATGGCGTGGAGGTGTGTTGGATGATCTACACGGTGCATCAGATGAGAAGGTAAGTCATCGAGATATGGCTGCACAATGTGCTTTATGTCCTGAAAGGCATAAGACATAACACGTTGAAAAGTTGCATCGATATTCTTTAATCCGAATGGAAGTTTCTGATAGGCGAAAGTGCCCCAAGGACAAATAAAAGTGGTCTTGTGTTGGTCCGCGGGCACGATATTGATTTGATTATATTCGGAGAAACCATCCATCAGAGAGAATATTTCACTTATGGAACAATCGTCGACGATTTAGTCAATGAAGGGGATAGGAAAGTTGTCTTTAGGACAAGCTTTATTAATGTCCCTATAATCAATGCACACGCAGATTGTGCCTTGTTTCTTGTCAATCAGAACAAGATTGGAAACCCAGTCAATTAGAGCCATTGGGTAAATGAAGCTAGCCTTAAGAAGTTTCTCAACTTCAAGCTTGATAGCGACTGCTTTACGTGGGTGGACCGGACGAAGTCGTTGCCAGATGGGTTTAACACTCGGGTATGTCTTAATTTCATGTACCACAATGTCAAGATCAATACCTGGCATTTCCTCATAGCTCCATGTGAAGACATCACACAATTATTGGAAAAGAGACTTGTAGGTGACAACTTCGTCATGGGAACACAAAGCTCCGATATGCACATTTTCGACAATTCCAGGTTTTATGGATATGTCGAGGGGGAGGGTGGGTGAGATATTACTTAAGTTCCCTTCGTAGAACAAATTATGTGTAGACTTGGGAACGGTAGAAAGGATGAAAATGGTTGACGGGGTTGAGATCCGTTGGTAACCCTCGATGGTGTTTTGTTCCAGGAAGAGGATGGAACGATGATGTCCATCATCCCAAGGGGTGTCTTCCATGGACACAACAGACATAATCATCTCGTCCGTGGGAAAAATGACGCAGAATGGATCCAGAGATAAATCACCAAGGGAGGGGGTAGAAGGGGTTGTCGATTGAATGGCTTAATAATCAGATTAGACCAGACTCAAAGGCATTTCGTTGCCATAATGAAGATGATCACCGTGGTTGGGTACCATCCATGGGTCGTAAGATGTAGGGAATCCGTGAATAGAGGTGGAGATCATGTTGATCGAGGTGATAATCAGATGTGGAACATCGGGTGGTGGAATGGGGAAAGTACCCATTAAAGGGGAATCTTTAAGAAGACCCACACTGACGTTCTCATATCCAGGGGGGTTTTTGCAATGAAAGGTACGTTGCCGGTATGTGCATCAGAGTGAAAGAAGGCCAATTGGTCTATGGTAACTTCTTTTCCTTGATGTGGGAAATGCATGACATGGAAAAGAGTGGACACAACCACATGCATGGAATCGATCCATCTACGACCAAGTAGAAGGTTGTAATCAAGAGGAGCATCAAAGACCTCCACTTGAACGTTGACCATTTTGCCTTCTAACGTAATAGGAAATGAAGGGAGGACACCATAAGGCTTAAAACAAGAGCCATTGAAGGCTTTGAGCGTGTTGTGGGATTCAGTCAAAGGAGGAGAGCCAATGGCTTTCCAACAAGTAATAGACATGACACATGTCGAGGCACCCTCATCAATAACTTTTCTACAAATGTTTTTGTCGGAGACAATAACTTGTATTTGGAATGCGAGTTGAGGGGTTAACCTTGGAATGTGATCTTCCAAGTCAAAAATTATTAAATTTGTATCCATAGGGTCGATTCTACCAATAGATTTCAACAGTGCCTTCCGTTGTATAGGAAAAATTTGAAGGACTTCGAGGGTTGACATCGCAGACGGTGCTTGGGCCAGATCTTTGACAATAATGTAGTTCTAGGCAACACATGCATGAGGATTGAAAGCTGATTTTTGAACAAAACCCTTTGGAGGAGGGCGAAGGATTGTATCTAGGCTCGGTTGTTTGAGATGAAGAGGACCGTTGGCAGGTGGAGTCGTGAGAGATGGTTGGACCAACGAAGGGGGTATTATATCAACCTTCTCTTTGGAGGAAGAATAATCTTTGGCTTGAGTGGTAAGTGTGATGTCATTCTTCTTTGAAGCACCTATACACAACAAGACATAGGATGTATTGGAGGGGGAAGGTTGGTCATGAATGACCAATTGGGCCTGTTGTTGAGAAGGGAAGGGTTGTGACAACATGTCCAGAGTGGGGGGTTTCAGAGTCCCTTGAAGGAACTTAGTAACTTCGGCTCGTCGTGGACAATCCTTAGTGTAGTGATCATCACCATAGATAAGACAGGGGTATTGGGGTTTGCGCTTATCCCTATCGTCAACAGGTGGTGTTTTGGTTTTCTCAATTTGTAGATTATTTTTATCCTCCTTGTTCTTACCCTTTCCTTTTTTGGATTTATTTTCGCCGGTGGGGGTAGATTTAACAAAGTTTACCTTAGAAGTCTTGCTGGTGGGAGGGGTAGGAGATGAAGCATTTTTAACATTAGAAGAAATGGATTTGGGGTTGTTGCTAGAGGTTTGGATGGAATGAGGTTGGGCATGAAAAGTGCCAATCACACCGTTGACTGCATGAGAAGCAGTAGGAGTATTTGAAGTAGCAGAAGTAGAAGGACGAGGTGCGTAAGGAAGTAAGTCATAAAGATTACTCGTTTGGGAGTAAACGAGGTCGAGGTATTGAGCATGATTGATTGCATGTTCTTTTGTGACAACTCCACCCATGGAGATGTCATGAGTGATGTCGTTCATGAATGATTTCATGAACCACTCTATCAGCAACTGATTGGGAAGTTCGATTTTGATGAGACGTCGTCTCCATCGCTACTCATGAATGTGATCAGAATTACTAGTTGAATTTTAACGTTGTGCAATATTATTAAAGGCTATTGTTATGCAAAAAGGAGACAGAAATGAAACCGATGTTGTGTGAGACTTTGCCCCAACAATGTGTAAATAAGGATGAATGATACAATTTTTTTTTCGATGAATCCTATTTATGGGAGTGAAAGAGGAGTTTTCTGGAACAATGCGAACTACGGTGTATAATTTTGTCTAAAAGATAATATCAAACAATCATGAACAATGAAAATTCTCTATCCATTCTCTTTCAATACTTGAATGCCAATATTTTTTGAATAAAAGGGTGCTTAAAAAAGAAAATGTCTTTAAATGTTTTATTAGAAACCAAGCAACAACGATGGAACTAAGAAAAAGTAAGCAACCAACGAAAATGAAATACACAACAAACACCCAAACCGATCTTTCAATGAAGATAAAAATAATAAACTGACAAGACCAGTCTCTTCAAATGCACATGGGTAACAATTTTCCAAGTAATAAGCAATTGAAAAGGACAATTAATCTCAACTTTTAAACCAATCAAAGGCTCCTGACCAAACAAGCACTTGGATTTCAAAACCGACGATTATACCCTTGTTAAGAAAAGGTCAAGAGGTAAAAATTGAGAAAAAATGATCAAGAAGAGATTTCGATTTATGAAACTAATCATTCACCATATTTGAAGTCAAGAAACATTCAATCACTGGCCAGAGAAGTTCTTCCTAGACACACAAACAAATCTCAGCATCTGAGGAGACAAAAGACTTAATCCAAAATTTTTACAAGTGAGTTCGTAGGCTGGCAGTGGAGTATAGTGCGATAATTAAGGATTATTACAGGCTAGACACAGGCAAGTTGTGATAATTTTGCACTGAACTGAACACTAGGGTGTGAACTCCAGTGATTCTCGTAAGCTACATAAAGGTGCAGTGTGAGAAGGTTTGTAATCAAGCAAATTTTGGAAAAATGACAAAACTTCTGAGGGAACTTTTGGATCTAGAGAGTCTGTAAGGGTCTCCTCAAGACTCAGAGATTGATTGGGAATGAAAAATGGTAGGTTAAGAGAAAATGGCCAAGAAAAAACCACTAAAATGGGTTGTATCCCCAGTGTATTTGCCAATTTTGTTATAGGATAAATCGGTAGGTGTGGACACTAACAGATCTCCCTAGATCCACCTAGATCTAGAACAAAATAGGACAGGACATGACTCTTTCCCTAAGTTGTAGTCATTGAATCTACTGATAAGAAGGAATGAGTGACATACCTTTATATCGCTTCCTTAGGTCTTTTTTGTTCCCGCTTCACTTTGGTGCTCTTGTGAAATTAGGTCCAAGACAACACAAACTAACCAAAGTGAAGATAGAAAAGTATATTCAATGTCAACCTATGCATATGATCAAGGAGTTATGTAATAAAATAAGAGTGATTTAATGGGAAATGGACATGCCACTGTATTATATTAAATGAAAGTAGAAGATACAACCTGATCACCTTGATGTCACAAGCTTCCTTTCAGTGACCCTTGGTTCCAACACACACACTTTCTCTACACTTGCATGAAGAAGATCCAATGCAACTTGATAGACCAAATAGAGTCTTCAAGCTTCTATCCAAGCAGACTTCTTCACACAATTCTTTCACCAGTTCTTCATTCCATCTTGCTTAACCTTTTCCATGAGAAACCCTTCAATATATAGGAGAAGGAGAGATGGTTAAATGGATGAGTATGATCCCACCAAATTTTAGAAGTCAGTAGGATGCCAACCATGCGAATGCCAACTCATTTTCTAGAATATTCCCTTCTAGAACTTTCATGACCTCTTCTCTTTTCCAAGCTTAAAAGCAGGTTCGCACCCTACCTATAGAGCAGACCACGAACAGTTTGCACCCTAAGTGTGGGTTGCCTGCGAGAATGAAGGATTTTCGCATCCTGTAACATAGGCAACCTACAAACTCATCTTAAAAATGTGTTTTTTGGAAGAATACAATAGTCACTTTTCTCAGGAAAAAATTCCTTGTGGGAGCCTGAATACATCACTGTAGAGACATCACCAAGGTGACCAAAATAATGTGTAACAGTCCCCCATAACTCTTTCTTCGTGGTAGGACTACACGCAATGATGTAATTTTATTAATGACGTGAGTATTTACATATACAAAATTAGGCTCATTGGCCTTAGCATCTGGGCTCTTCGGACTAATAAACACATAAGTATTCCAGCTTATGAACACTTGTCTCACCAGCCTATAAACATAATTACAATTTAGTAGGGTCTTGACCTTGGGGTGTTACAATCCCCTCCCCTTGTTTTTTCACTTTCCTCAGTGCAACTTATTTACACAACAATAACAAGATTTCCAAAATCTTAAAAAATATGTGGATATTCTGCTCGCATAGAATCTTCATTCTCCCATGTTACGTCCTCAGGACCGTACCAGGTCCACTGAACCTTTACAAGCTTTATGACTTGATTTTGGAGTTTCTTTTCCTTCGAGTCCAGTATGCGCACATGCCGCACTTGCAAATCGCCTTCTTGCTCCACCTAAATCACATTCCAATCAATAACATGATTAGCATCATGTATATAATTTTTGAGAAATGATACATGAAATACATTATGAATAGTCACAGATGCAGGAAATGAAAGCATATAAGCTACTGGTCCAATCCTTTCTAGAATTTCAAATGGTCTGAAATATATGGCTGTTAACTTGGAACAACTTCCCAGCTCCAGGGAACCTCTGTGGGCTTTAACCTTCAGGAAAGCATGATCACCCACTTTAAATTCCCTGTGAGTTCTATTCTTGTCAGCATATTTTTTCTACCTATCTTGATAATTCTTCAAACTCTGTTTAATATTCATCATTTTATCTTCCATTTCCTTCAACAACTATGGCCCAATCACTTCTCTATCAGTTGGGTTGTCCCAACTTACTGGGGTGTTGCACTATCTTCCATAAAGTGTTTCAAATGAGCTCATCTTTAGTGATGATTGATACCTATTGTTGTAGGCAAATTCTACCAAGTGTAGATAATCTTCCCATTTAGATGGTTTATCCATCACATACATTCTTAACATATATTCTATCACTTGATTAACTCTTTCTGATTTCCCATCAGACTCAGGATGATAAGTTGTGCTGAAGTTCAGGTTCATTCTGAACCCTTTGAATAACCCCTTCCAAAACTTTGAGGTAAACTTTGGGTCTCTGTTAGAAACAATTGTCTTGGGAATGCCATGGAAGCATGCTACTTCCCTCATATAAATATCAACAACATCAGTTTCCTTGTGAGTAGTCTTCAATGGAATAAAATGGGCAACCTTCATGAGCTTGTCTACCACCACCATGATGGGATCATGTTGCTTGTTTGTTCTGGGTAATCCTGTGATGAAATCCATTGTAACAACTTCCCACTTCCACCGAGGAATGGTTAATGGCTGCAACAACCCAGCTGGGTGTCTATGCTCAACCTTTACCTTTTGACACTCCAAGCATTTGGCTATGTACTCTGCAATTTCTTTCTTCATGCTTGGCCAGTAATATTGGTCCTTGACTGCTGAAACTATATTCTGATATCCTGGGTGTCCCACATAAGGAGCATTATGCATCTCTTTTAAAATCACACCACTCAATTCTAGAGAATTTGGTACATAAACTCTGTTCCTTTACAAGAGTATTCCATCAACTTCCAAGCTATAATATTCTATTTTCTGTTGCATTTTACCTTGCTACAATTTAGATACTAATTCCATGTATTGCAAATCAACTTTTGTAGCCTAAAAAATTACCACTTAAGATCCATCTGATACATGCTAATGGTTGTAGCATGACATTCATGCACTCTCCTGCTGAGTGCATTAGCCACCTTGTTCTCCTTTCCTTTGATGTGCTTGATATCAAAATCATACTCACAGAGAAATTCCAACCATCTACTCTACCTAGCATTCAAAGTAGGATGATCAAACTAATACTTTAGACCATTATGGCCAGTCCTCAAATCAAACCTATTTCCCATGAGGTAGTGTCTCCACTTATTCAAAGCATGTAGTATGGTTGCCAAATCCAAATCATTAGTGGCATATATCCTTTCATGCTCTTTCAATTTTTTGGACTCGAAACATATCAAAAATCCGTTCTGACTAAGGACTCCACCAAGTCCTTCTTTGCATGCATTTGTGAAAACCACAAAATCTTCATCTGGATCTGCAATCTTTAGAATTGGAGCACTGGTTAACAACTGCTTTAGTTGTTGGAATATATTTTCACATTCTTCTTTCCATTGAAACTTCTTTCCCTTCCTTTGCAAGAAAGTGATGGGGTGAACTATTCTTGATAACCTTGCAATGAACCTTCTGTAGTAGCCAGCTAGACCCATGAAGGATATGACTTCTGTCACATTTTTAGGTGCTGTCCACCCTTTAATGGCCTTAATAATTTTAGGGTCCACTTCTATCCCTTATTCATATATGATATGCCCCAAATAGTGAATTCTGTTTTGATAAAATGAGCACTTGCTCAATTTGGCATACAACTAATGCTCTCTTAGCACTTGAAAAACCATCCTCAAATGATTCCCATGTTCTTTTTCTGACTTGGAATATACAAGGATGTCATCCAGAAAAACAATGACAAACTTGTTTAGCTATACCCGTAAAACACCATTCATTAAGCACATGAAAACAACGGGGGCATTTGATAACCCAAATGGCACCACTGTGAACTCATAATGACCATACCTTGTCTTGAAGGCAGTATTACTGATGTCTTCCTCTTTAATACTTACCTGATGGCATCCTGACCTGAGATCAATCTTTGAGAATATCTTTGCATCCTTCAACTGATCAAACATATCATCAATCCTTGGTAGAGGATACTTGTTCTTTATAGTCACTTTGTTCAACTTTTTGAAATCGATGCACAGTCTCATTGTCCCATATTTATTTTTCACAAACAAGACTTGGTCACCCCAAGGTGAAACACTTGGGTGTATATAACCCTTCTTCAGAAGTTCTGAAAGCTACATTTGTAACTCCTTTACTCTGGTGTACTCATTCTGTAGGGAGTCTTTGATATTGGAGCTACTCCAGGCATTAAATTAATAGAGAAATCAATATCTCTCTTTAGTGGTAGTCCTGGTACCTCCTTGAACACATATTCAAAAACTTCCAGGACTGCATGATCCTCCAGATTTGGCATCTTATCCTTAGATGCTTTCTCCATATGGGCTGCAAATATTTGACAACCCTTCCTGTAACGCTTCTCCAACTACATTGCTGAGATTTCCCGGACAATAACTGCCCTGGGAATTTCTTAGTCTGCTCTTCAATTTCCTTCCTCATCCAAGAAAGTGAATGACTTGTTATTGTAGTCTAATATGGTATGGTGTTGGTCCAACCAATCCATACCAATTAGGCAATCATATGATACCAAAGGAAAGATGTTCAAATATTCCTTAGTACTCAGTCCATTCATGCTCACTAGACATGATTTAACCAACTCAAAAACTTTCCTCTTGGCTCGTGTAGCCAGCTGTACCAAACAAGCTTTCTCATGCTTTCTTCTTGGAAACAACAATGTTTCCACAACCTTAGGATCTATGTAACTATGACTAGCTCCCAAGACTATTAAAATAGTAAAGGCATGGTTATTGATCACACCTCCAAATTCAATCATGTGTGATTGAAACTCAACTTGCTTGTTGTCCAAGGCTGCATAGATTCTTGGTACTCTTCTACCCATGTCCTCCACTATTTTTGCTTGTAGAACATGGTGAACATCTCTCACCTTGTATTTTCTGTGAGGGAAATCTTTATACCTATGATCTCCATTACAACCCCAACATTGCATAGGTGTCTACCTTGGATTTTTCCCACCTACTTCAACCATCCTGGGCTCCCTCAAAATTGGTTGTCCCTGAGAATTACTTCTGAAAAATGGTGTTTTTTTTCCCTTTTGCCTCTGCTCTCTCTTAAACTTCTTCTTGTCTTCCCAAGATTTTTGGAAAGTAGGGTTTCCTTTTTGCTGATCGTATAATAATTTTTTTCTCCTTATAGTTTCTTCCAGAGTCTTGGGATCATCATATCGGATTTTATAACTGATGAAATATGGAATCCCACTCAGATATATCTAGATCTTAACTGTCTCATCTTTGATGAAGGGGACATACTTCAACAACTCCAAGAATTTTCTTTCATACTCATCAATGGCCATACTTCTCAGTTTGATTTCAAAGAACTCTTTCATTTTCTTTTCATAATACCTCTTAGTTAAGTACTTCTTTTCAAAATGCCTCTTGAATTCCTTCCAATTAACATTATTCTCTCCGACATGCTGCACTTGCACAAGATGATCCCACCATATGGATGCCTTTCCTTTAAGTTGGTAGATGGCGATTCTTCCCTTTGCATGAGAGAAATAGTTCCGCAGTTGGAAATATTTCCTCATGCCCATCAACCATTCCTCAACATCTTCATCCTTTTGGTTCTCTCCATCAAAAGTAAGAGGTTTGATCTTATTCATTTCTCCTTTCAACTCATCCACCCTAGACCTCCTATATTTCTTGACAGGAGCTGAACTTGAACTGTTGTGTGGCCTCCTTTTGGAATTCTTTCAGGATTGTTGGTGATGTATGCTACTACTTCTTCCTCTTCTTTCCTCATCAGGGGTCTAGTGACTTCCTAATTTACTGGATCCACTTTCCTTATCCAATTTCTTTTCAATTATTTCCAGGCTCCGCATCAAATTCATATTCAAGTTCCCTTGTTGCTCCCTAGCTCTCATAAGCCTTTTGTTATCTTCTTGGTGAATTTGGACATCCTTTTTCAAATTCTTAATTATTTTCGTCAGGCTCACTTATTTATCTATTTTCTCTCCATGCCCATTGGATTTTGTTCCTACAATTCCCAAATGGACATCCATTCATCTAGCTCCATTGTCCGAACTGTAAGCATCTTGTGCCTCCTCCATTTCTCTGCACTATGGAACAATTCGATTCGGTGTTGTCAATTGGTAACTCTGTAAAAAATGTGCAGTTAGCCAAATTTTTGTCAGGCTATCAATATTTCATAATTTTCTAGAGTAACTTAAACAATCTGATTCAACAGAAAAAATATCGGACTCTATTTTTGATGGTCTGTGTCGATCAAGAATCCCTTAGAATTCTATCTCTAAGCCCATCTATGTTCTGAAACACTTTTCAGGTGCTAGCCCCTTTTTCTTCAGCCCTCAACTTGCATGTGACCATGACTATGAACAAGTTCTAAACCAATAGGTGATTACTTTATGCTTCAGAATTTCGGGCTTCAGGTGTTTTCAACTCATCGCAATGCCAATCTCCCAAACTCTGAACTCGTGAAGTTTTCAACTGAAGTGAGAGGAATCAATGGTACTTTCTTTATACCCAAATAAAAAACCACAATTAGTTTTGGGACTACATGCTTCAGGGTTTCCAAAGCCTTCAATGCCACAAACCTTTAGAGTGACAACTCTCTGGAGTGTCAGATCTTCTAACATGTGTCCACGACTGTCAATGGTCATGATGAACTTCGGTGCTTTGGCCTTTGAGAGTTCTCAAACCATGTGACCCCTCTTTTCTCCGAAGTGGCTATCCTTAGAAATGTAGGATTTGGTGCCACACATCCCTTGCAACCATCACGATCCCCACTAGCCATGCTGAAGAAGAGTGCCATGTGGTTGATTAGTAGAAGCAGACACGTAGCCTAGTATGCTAGGTGACACGTGTCATGCTCTAACTGTCCTTTCTATTATCCAAAGGTCCTTAATTCACTGACACATGGAAAACATCCCATGTGTCCACGTCATCCCTGGTGACGTCATCAGGTCATGTCACTTCGAGACTTTGTGAGAATTCACCTAACACACCCAGTTTCTCCTGAACGCCAAACTCCCGAAATAGCTAATCTTCTGACGCATGTCTCTTTCTATGAACGTTTCGAATGAACTCCAGATTTCAGGATTTCAGGATTTGGAAGGATTTACCTTAGCATAATTTGTTTTCACTGAATGTCGAAGTCCCAAATTGCTATAAATTCTACGGTTCACAATCATCCATGCGTAGATCTGACGACTGTGATCTGCTTTCATCACTGCTATGCCTTACCACTTGCCTTTGAATCGAGCTAACAAATCTAATCTAACTTCAACCGATCCAATGGAAAATCTCTTTTCCTTAGTTCTACAGTGTATATCCTCTCCTAAACTTCGAAACTTCATGCTTCAGCCCCTGCTTCTCTATAACATGTAAATTCTGTCGAAGAATTTTGAAGTACTTAGGGGTTTAAATTTCCTGCACCTTTTCTAAATCTGACGGCTGTGAAGGGTCTGCCTTCTCCTGAATAGGTCCTACAACCCAAATTTAGACCTCGTGACCCAACACAATGGTTGTTGTGGCTTATTTCTTTGTTGGTTTTCTTGAACCACTATACTTCCTGAGCTTCTTAATAGAGTCTCAATGACGCCTTGAGGTTCATATTTTTCTCTCTCTACAACAATTCACTCTTAAACATTTTTCTCGTTAACCACTAACATGGCCCATCCAAGCTTAGTGTCAAAACCTTGGCTTTGATACCATTTTGTAACATCCCCGATCCTCTAACCTTTGTCGAGCAACACTACCCAACGAATTTATATTTTAATTCTTTGCTTTGATACCAATTTGTGACGTCCCCGACCCTCAAATCCTTTGTCGGGAAACACTACCTAATGAATGAATCCTTAATTTTTTTTCTTTGATACCAATTCGTGGCATTCCCAGCCTTAAACCAACAGACCAGGCTAGGCCACCGAATAACTTTCATGCTCTGATACCATATATGTTTATATACATATCTAATGCAATTTTTAACCAGACATAAACATTCTGTTCATACATAGATAAATGTGGAAATGACAATAAAACATACAATTAATAATTTATTTACATTCTTATATCACACAACATAATGTAGAAATAACAGTAAAAGTATACATATAGTAATCACAGGTAAAACACATAAATATAACAACATATATAAATACACAACATGTAACCAAACTTGGAAATTGTACTTATCTTTTAATAGATGACCACCAACTACATATAGAACTTCCACAAACCTCCCAGCCTTAGACCATGCTGATCATCACAATCAACAGTGGGTCACCCCAAGGCCGAGCCTCTACTGAATTGTAATTATGTTTATAGGCCGGTGATCCAAGTGTTTATAAGATGGAAGACTTATGTGTTTATTAGGATAGAGAGCCCAGATGTTAAGGCCAATGAGCCTGATTTTGTATATGTAAATACTCACATCATTAATAAAATTACATTGCTACATGTAGGCCTACCACGAAGAAAGATTTATGGGGGAATAAGCTCCACTAGGTAGGGAAAGGGAAGGGGCTAAGTGTCTAGGACTAGGGGCTAAGCTAGAGGGATTACCTCTAAAGGAATAATATTATATTATTATTTCCTAAAGTCTGAGGTTTGACATAACCATGTTGTCCTAAGTTCTTGGAGAAAGGGAATGGGTGCTAAGTGGAACTCATGTAGCTTCAGGAAGACATGTGTCAACCTGGGAGCATTCATTTTTTAGGTGGGGAAAGTCATCTCATTGGGGGTTCCTTCACCATTACCTCTGCACTCTCATGATGGTCGCCACCTTGAAATTCATCCATACTCCTCACTGATGCACGCACCGCTAGAACCTTCATTTATACTTGGTTTATCCTGTGTATTTCCTGTGAATCCCAACAAACCTGTAATTTCTCGAGCTCGTGCTGTGTCTTAGAGGTTGGTTGTTGCTGCCAACACAGTTCCTTGGCTGAGCTTGGATTGCTGCCATACTCTATGTCTTTACCTATTTTCGGTTGTTACCATCACCTGTGCATTAGATGAATTCTTTTTTTGACATCACACATTTCTGTTTGACATAAGAGATGGATTGAAGAGTAGGTTTTTAGACTTATGAGAAACTCTCTCCAGGTGAGAGAGTTTGCTAGGAAAGTGAGTTCTCCTAGAGGGAGTTTCTTAGCAACTATAGTACTTTGAGACTTCTGGTCCAGCGTTTTGCTGAATCCATGGAAAGGGAGATGTAACAACTGATGGACTTGTGATAGTGAAGGTGTACACTCCTGGGGTGGGACATGCATGTGGGGAATGAGGGTTTGTGGGCTGTGGCCATAAGTGGCTCTTGGGAGAAAATCCTTCCTATTGATCTGTGAGACTTTCCTATTGTCCTTTCCAAGCCTATGAATCCCTTTCCCAATGGAGTTTAGTCCCATATCGGGGGTGAACCACTACTGAGCATGATGAGCAGCGTGGTCTAAGGCTGGGAGGTTCGTGGAAGGTTTGCACCTAGTTGGTGGTCATCTATTAAAAGATAAGTACCATTTCCAAGTTTTGTTACCTACTGTGTATTTATATATGTTGTTATATTTATGTGTTTTACGTGTGATTACTGTATGTATACTTTTATTGTTATTTATGAATTATGCGGTGTGATAGGAGAATGTTAAGCAATTGTTAATTGTATGTGTTATTTGCGTTTTCACATTTATCTATGTATGAACATAATTTTTATGTCTGGTTAAAAATTTCATTAGATATGTATGTAAACATATATGGTATCAGAGCATGAAACTTATTCGGTGGCCTGATCTGTTGGTTTAAGGCCGAAAATGTCACGAATTGGTATATGAGCAGAAAAATTAGGGATTCATTTGTTAGGTAACGTTTCCTGATGGAGGGTTTGAGGGCCGGGGACGTCACACTTAAGCTAGAGGGTGATCCATGAGTAAATAAGTGGGATTATTTTAAAATCCTTATCAAGTCCCATTTCTACCAATGGATATGTTTGCATCACTTTATGTAGAGGCAAGGGAAGAGTGTGAAAGAGTACACCATCGAATTTAGGAAGATGCTGATCATGCTGGGCATATCTCCCAATAACTTAAATGTACTCTTCAAGTATCTGGGGGGTCAACATATTCATTTGTGAAATAAAGTGAGGATATTGAAACCTAGGACCATTGATATGGCCTGTGTGCAAGAAAAATACCTAGAGAACATATGTCATAAGAAAGAAAAACCAAGTGGTTCTAAACAAAAAGACCACCAAGATGCTTCCAAGGAGGGGAAGAAGAAATGGAAAGGAAAAGAAAAGAATATCGAAGCCACTGCGAATCAGTGCGAGGATCCAAACAACCACTACAACCATTGAAATATTGATGGTCACACCAAAGACAAGTGTTTTATGCTACATCCAAAGTTGAATCCAAAGAATTGTAAGAAGGATGCCAAGAAAAAGAACCTACTAGTCAAGTATTCATACAACTAGCTAGAGAGTAGCTAGGATGTTGACAAGAATATTCTATGCACTTCAGTGAAAAATGAGGTGAACATAGTATCCTTCATCACAATAAAGAGAAGAAAATGACAAAACTCTTCCATATTAAGATCTAGGTAAAACATACCAAGGTATATGCTCTATTAGATTTTGGCTCAAAGGATAACCTCAAAGAAGATAGTTTGGTTATAAATATTGGGTTGGAAGTTTATGATCATTCAATTCCATATCCATTGGGATGGGTGAATAAGGATGCCAATATTAGAGTAACTAAATAGTGTAAGATCAAGTTTTCTATAAGTGAAAATTTTATTGATGAAGTGGAATTAGATGTAGTACCCCTTGATGTGTGTGGTGTAGTGTTTGGAATACCCTGCATGTATATAAGGGATGCGATATTATAGAGGAGAGAAAACCAATACTGTCTGATCAAGAATGTGAAGTCTTACATCATAAACACACATAGAGGCAAGTCAAATATCTCTCTGGTAAGTGCTATCCAAACCAAAAAGTTGACCAGTTCTAGTAAGAAGAATGCATTTATTTTATTAATATAGAATCATCTAGGGGAAGAACCAATAAGAGTAAAGGCATCCTTGGAGGGATGTATAAAAGAAAAAAAAAAATATTTGGAGGAATTTTTATAGGCATATAGAGGAGTGTTATAAGAGCCTAAAGGGATGCCAAATAAAAAGGAAGTGGAGTAGGAGATACATTTGTTTCATGACTCCCCATTACCAAATATTGGGTTGTATTGACATTCTATTCTGGAAGTAGGTGAAGTGAAGAAATAGTTCCAACAACTACTAGATAAAGGAGTAATTCGACCAAGCACCTCACCTTGTACTAAAGAAGGATGGGACTTGGTGAGTGTGTATCAACTATAGATATTTTAACAAGATCACATTGAAGAATCAATACCCTCTACCCAAGATTGATGATTTGTTATATCGGTTGTAGCATGACAATTAATTCACCAAGTTGTATCTCAAATCAAGATACCACCAACTATGTGTTAAATAATAAGAAACTTGGAACACCACCTTCAAGACAAGACAAGGTATATATGAATGGTCGGTCATTCCTTTTGGTTTATATAATGCACCAACTACATTTATGTTCTTGATGAATTATGTGTTGCATCCCTATTTAGATTCATTTGTAATAGTGTATTTGGATGACATATCGGTTTATAACTCAACCTATTAAGAGAACATCTCACATTTAATGTAGTTGTTAGAAACTCTGAAAAAGCATTAGCTGCTAGCTAACCTCAATAAATGTGAGTTTTCATAGAAGTCATTGGTGTATTTAGGGTATATGATCAGTGGAAGGGAACTCAATATAGATTCCATGAGGATGTAGGCCATAATCAAGTGGCCAATTCCTATTACTTTCATTGAATTTAGGATCTGATTTGGGGTATCATAGTACTTATGGAATTTCATAGCATCCTTTTAAACATTAGCTACACCACTCCATGCCATAATAAGTAGTGGTAATAGTTTCTACTGGGGAATGAATTAGAAAAAATATTTCATCAAGCTAAAATGAAATACCAATCAACCACCAATTCTTGCATTACCTAACTTGCAGAATCCTTTGGAAGTGGAGATAGATGCAAATGGGTATTCCATGGGAGCATTTTTTATGCAAGGAGGTAATCTAGTATGCTATCATTATGAGATGTTTCATGGTATAGTTTTGAACTATCCTACATATGATAAGGAACTCTATGCCCTAGTTCAAGCTATTGAGAAGTGAATAACTGCCTGATGGGAAAGGAAACCATTATCCACATGGATTAGTATCCACTATAGTGTTTTCAGTCCCAAATTAAGCTTCAACAAAATAAACATTACAAGTGGACGAGGTTTTGTAAAAAAATTATATAATCATCAAGTATACTAAGGGAATCATTAATAAGTTGACAAGCATGCTTTCAAGCCCACCCACATTCATGATTACATCTTTGGGAAATATTATGCACACAGAGCCTTTCACCTGTAATACCTACAAAGAGTCATACATAGAAGATGAGGAATTTAAAGAGGCGTTTTAATAGACACATGGACAAATTCATCTAGAAGAAGGCAATGATAAGGATAAATATAAAATTAATAATGTGTTGATCTACAAGCTACACAATATTTGTGTTCCTACAGGTTTAAAATATTGCGACTTATTAGAGAGGCTCACACCTCCTAGGTTGCAAGACATTTTGGTTTTAGGAAAACAATTGCTAGCTTACAAAGGTATGTGTATTGGCCCATAATGTAAGAAGATGTAGCTCAGTATATTAGAGGATGCATGCTTTGGTGTACCAATAAGCCAAATAATAAGAAGAAAGGTCTATATCATACCTTACCTATACCCACTCGACCTTGGTAAATAATTTACATGGATTTTGTGAGTTTTTTTCCAACAACCAGGAATGGACATGATTATCTATTTGTCATAGTTGATAGGTTCAACAAGATGTGCATTCTTATGCCTTTTAAAAATATCATCAAAGGAAAAGAAGTAGAAAACATATTCTTTGAATAGGTATAGGTGCACTTTGGGATACTGAGGAGAATCATCTCAAACAAGATACCAAATTTCTCAGTTCCTTTTGGACTACACTTTGGGAAAATATGGACATTAAGTTGAAGAGATATACAACATTCCATCCATAGGAATATGGGTAGACAAAAGTAGTCAACAAGACTTTGGTTTAAATTTTTGAAGGGTTACGATAAAAAGAATCCAAATACCTAGGATGCAAATCTAATCTACATTGAACACTCTTATAACAAAGCAATCCATACTTCAACTGGTAAGTCCCCTTTTGAAAATTGCTTTGGGTATTTTCCACCTTCACCATTGCATGTTGTCTATGGACATTAAGGAGGAGTGATGAAAGAAATCACATGAGAAGTGTTAAAAGAAGATAATTTTTTTGAAAATATTAGGTATATCCATTTGCAAGTACAAGAGGCATTGAAGAAGTCATAAGAGAATTACAAGGCCTTAGATGATTAGCATAGAATAGAGAAATCATTCAACATGAGAGATATAGTTTGGTTACAACTAAACAAGGAAATAATACAATATCCTAGTAAGAATATCAAAGATATGAATTATATTCCTTTTGAATTATTGGAGAAGGTGGTTGTTAATGCATATAGGATCAATCTACCCCCGTACATGCACATTTACTCAATAGTGAATGTGGAGAATATGAAACTCTATGAGCCTTCCATGTTGGATTAGGAAAATGAGGAAACAGTCCTATCTTCCATAGAGGAATTAAATCTATAAGATTCGACATATTTAGTAGAAGATACCATTTTGAAGAAGAAGTCCAGAACTACCAAATATGGTTAGGATGACCTTTGGCAGATTGGGTTGAAAGGAACACTTCTAGGCAAGGCAAAACAACACTCTAGGGATAAGGTAGAGGAAAACATTCCTCCCCTCATTTAGTAAAATATTATAGGGACAAAAATCCTCCCTAAATGGTGAGTTATGATTTATATTGGTTCACTATATATTTTTTCATCTATATTGGTACTTTCTGAGTGGAAAAATTGGAGGAATTGGCTTGTAGGGCCTATTTATTGGCAGGTCCTAATTTGGAAATTTGGGGTCTGGAACCTTACAGATTGATTTTAGGCATCAAATGTAACATGTTGGGGTCAAAAAATTTCAAGCATATCTCACAACGCCTTGACATGATTCTACACATAGAGACCTTTCCAATGGTGTAAAAATCACCTCAATTAGAGCTCATATGCAGAATTTATGCTTCCCACAAGTTGATCTACCTTGTTGACCACCATGGTATGAGTGGATGCCACCTCAGGCCCCATTACTCACACATGTTTTTCTATCAATGTGTGCAATTTCAAGAATATTCTAGAGGGTCCAAAACCTTATCACTAATTGAGGGTNCAAAGCATGTAGTATGGTTGCCAAATCCAAATCATTAGTGGCATATATCCTTTCATGCTCTTTCAATTTTTTGGACTCGAAACATATCACAAATCTGTTCTGACTAAGGACTCCACCAAGTCCTTCTTTGCACGCATCTGTGCAAACCACAAAATCTTCATCTGGATCTGCAATCTTTAGAATTGGAGCACTGGTTAACAACTGCTTCAGTTGTTGGAAGATATTTTCACATTCTTCTTTCCATTGAAACTTCTTTCCCTTCCTTTGCAAGAAAGTGATGGGGTGAGCTATTCTTGATAACCTTGCAATGAACCTTCTGTAGTAGCCAACTAGACCCATGAAGGATATGACTTCTGTCAAATTTTTAGGTGTTGTCCACCCTTTAATGGCCTTAATCATTTTAGGGTCCAATTCTATCCCTTATTCATATATGATATGCCCCAAATAGTGAATTCTGTTTTGATAAAATGAGCACTTGCTCAATTTGGCATACAACTAATGCTCTCTTAGCACTTGCAAAACCATCCTCAAATGATGCCCATTTTATTTTTCTGACTTGGAATATACAAGGATGTCATCCAGAAAAACAATGACAAAATTGCTTAGCTATACCCAGAAAACACCATTCATTAAGCACATGAAAACAACTGGGGCATTTGATAACCCAAATGGCACCACTGTGAACTCATAATGACCATACCTTGTCTTGAAGGCAGTCTTACTGATGTCTTCCTCTTTAATACTTACCTGATGGAATCCTGACCTAAGATCAATCTTTGAGAATATTTTTGCATCCTTCAACTGATCAAACATATCATCAATCCTTGGTAGAGGATACTTGTTCTTTATAGTCACTTTGTTCAACTTTCTGAAATCGATGCACAGTCTCATTGTCCCATATTTATTTTTCACAAACAAGACTTGGGCACCCCAAGGTGAAACACTTGGGTGTATATAACCCTTCTTCAGAAGTTCTGAAAGCTACATTTGTAACTCCTTTACTTTGGTGTACTCATTCTGTAGGGAGTCTTTGATATTGGAACTACTCCAGGCATTAAATTAATAGAGAAATCAATATCTCTCTTTAGTGGTAGTCCTGGTACCTCCTTGAACACATATTCAAAAACTTCCAGGACTGCATGATCCTCCAGATTTGGCATCTTATCCTTAGATGCTTTCTCCATATGGGCTGCAAATATTTGACAACCCTTCCTGTAACGCTTCTCCAACTACATTGCTGAGATTTCCCGGACAATAACTGCCCTGGGAATTTCTTAGTCTGCTCTTCAATTTCCTTCCTCATCCAAGAAAGTGAATGACTTGTTATTGTAGTCTAATATGGTATGGTGTTGGTCCAACCAATCCATACCAATTAGGCAATCATATGATACCAAAGGAAAGATGTTCAAATATTCCTTAGTACTCAGTCCATTCATGCTCACTAGACATGATTTAACCAACTCAAAAACTTTCCTCTTGGCTCGTGTAGCCAGCTGTACCAAACAAGCTTTCTCATGCTTTCTTCTTGGAAACAACAATGTTTCCACAACCTTAGGATCTATGTAACTATGACTAGCTCCCAAGACTATTAAAATAGTAAAGGCATGGTTATTGATCACACCTCCAAATTCAATCATGTGTGATTGAAACTCAACTTGCTTGTTGTCCAAGGCTGCATAGATTCTTGGTACTCTTCTACCCATGTCCTCCACTATTTTTGCTTGTAGAACATGGTGAACATCTCTCACCTTGTATTTTCTGTGAGGGAAATCTTTATACCTATGATCTCCATTACAACCCCAACATTGCATAGGTGTCTACCTTGGATTTTTCCCACCTACTTCAACCATCCTGGGCTCCCTCAAAATTGGTTGTCCCTGAGAATTACTTCTGAAAAATGGTGTTTTTTTTCCCTTTTGCCTCTGCTCTCTCTTAAACTTCTTCTTGTCTTCCCAAGATTTTTGGAAAGTAGGGTTTCCTTTTTGCTGATCGTATAATAATTTTTTTCTCCTTATAGTTTCTTCCAGAGTCTTGGGATCATCATATCGGATTTTATAACTGATGAAATATGGAATCCCACTCAGATATATCTAGATCTTAACTGTCTCATCTTTGATGAAGGGGACATACTTCAACAACTCCAAGAATTTTCTTTCATACTCATCAATGGCCATACTTCTCAGTTTGATTTCAAAGAACTCTTTCATTTTCTTTTCATAATACCTCTTAGTTAAGTACTTCTTTTCAAAATGCCTCTTGAATTCCTTCCAATTAACATTATTCTCTCCGACATGCTGCACTTGCACAAGATGATCCCACCATATGGATGCCTTTCCTTTAAGTTGGTAGATGGCGATTCTTCCCTTTGCATGAGAGAAATAGTTCCGCAGTTGGAAATATTTCCTCATGCCCATCAACCATTCCTCAACATCTTCATCCTTTTGGTTCTCTCCATCAAAAGTAAGAGGTTTGATCTTATTCATTTCTCCTTTCAACTCATCCACCCTAGACCTCCTATATTTCTTGACAGGAGCTGAACTTGAACTGTTGTGTGGCCTCCTTTTGGAATTCTTTCAGGATTGTTGGTGATGTATGCTACTACTTCTTCCTCTTCTTTCCTCATCAGGGGTCTAGTGACTTCCTAATTTACTGGATCCACTTTCCTTATCCAATTTCTTTTCAATTATTTCCAGGCTCCGCATCAAATTCATATTCAAGTTCCCTTGTTGCTCCCTAGCTCTCATAAGCCTTTTGTTATCTTCTTGGTGAATTTGGACATCCTTTTTCAAATTCTTAATTATTTTCGTCAGGCTCACTTATTTATCTATTTTCTCTCCATGCCCATTGGATTTTGTTCCTACAATTCCCAAATGGACATCCATTCATCTAGCTCCATTGTCCGAACTGTAAGCATCTTGTGCCTCCTCCATTTCTCTGCACTATGGAACAATTCGATTCGGTGTTGTCAATTGGTAACTCTGTAAAAAATGTGCAGTTAGCCAAATTTTTGTCAGGCTATCAATATTTCATAATTTTCTAGAGTAACTTAAATAATCTGTTTCAACAGAAAAAATATCGGACTCTATTTTTGATGGTCTGTGTCAATCAAGAATCCCTTAGAATTCTATCTCTAAGCCCTTCTATGTTCTGCAACAATTTTCAGGTGCTAGCCCCTTTTTCTTCAGCCCTCAACTTGCATGTGACCATGACTATGAACAAGTTCTAAAGCAATAGGTGAT
>JZKD02S0052067.1:326815-341477 GCA_000966675.3 Picea glauca | reverse complement strand
ATTTCAAACTGTCATTTACATTCATTGACCTCTTCCTGAAGGTCCATTTACATCACATATTCATACTTATGAGTTTTGCCAGAGTCCTTGGCCGGTTCAGTTATATTTACAATCTAGGGGAAACAGGGTGTTACATACTTCCTCTCTCACAGCAGTAAGAAAGTATCAATATAATTAGAATTTGCAGGAACATAAACCAGGGCCCGACAACGAAGAAGCAAATCGATATTTCATAGTCAATTTGGCATTTTTGGGGCATAATCTACTAGACAAAGCATACTCTAGTGTTATGAGATTAGTAAGGTTACTCCTCCATTCCAAACTACAACACAATTTTACCATGGATGCATATCTCGCCAAAACGTCATGTCCATGAAATTTCAGAATACAATTTTACATGTTACACAATTCTCTATATTTAGCCAAAGTCGGTAGAGTCATACTCGCCGCAAAACTGTGTCAAAAACTGGTCCAGATTATTTTCGGCATGAAATGCGAGCAGAGATATAATAAAGAAATGCACAGAGATATCGTAGATATTCAATAATATAACATAAATGTATGAGAGATGTAATCATAAACACAAATATGTAGTAATACACGATTTCTATTGATGAAATAAATGTACAGAGACTGTAAAAATACAGAGTGAAAGACTTGCTAGAATGGTGGCAGCTTATCTCTGAGAATAGATGTGACGGCTACTTGCATTTGCAAGAAGATGGTTACAATGAGGCTCTGAAGGCATGTTTACAATAAATAGGAATGCCAAAAACAATAGACATACGAAAACCTAACCCTAGGAGATGAAGTGCCAAAAGTCATGTGGGCCTCATTTGGGTAAGTGAGTACATCAACTTCTCGGGGTCGTAACTTTTGCATATGATCTCTGTTTTAGGTGTGTGATAGCTTTTTGGAAAGGTATTGTCGAGGAGATTCATTTTGGGGGCTCAATCATGCCTTTTGCTATTATTTAAAACCTCAATCTCTAAAAACCTTCATTTGAGCCCTCAAAATGGCCCCGAAAGTTAAAAACTACTAAAAATAGTAAATTGTCAAAATTGCCAGAACACTGTTTTGAGCCAGTCGGAAAAGGTGGGTGGCCACCGATATCCACCTAGATCAAAAAATTCTACAACTATTATTTTATTATACCTGCATAGCGGCAGGTATATGTTTCCATGCAGCCTTGTTTACTTACTTATTTACTTATTTATTGAACATTTACTATTTAAATACTAAATTTTAGTAGACATTAAAAATTTACTAAGATTTACTTCACATTGAACAATTTACCTTCTTGCATATTTTTACAAATCTTTATCCTAAATGTTTATAGTATAAACACTTTACATTGCTTCCCACATATGCTAATCTTCCCATTGAACATTTCACTTATTTGCTTCTAGCATATGCTAACCTCCTCATTGAACATTTCACTTAGTAAGCTTTACTTTACATTGAATACTTTTCATTTTTGCTTGTTTTTAACAAAGTCTTATGCTAAATGTTTTTGAGTGAATAATACTAAATGTTTTTACTTGTTTTTTCTTTGTTCTTGTCATTGTTCTATTGCAAAAATATTAATGTTATTCTTCTTTATTACATGTATTATTTAATTATTGTCTTTTGACAAAAACTTTTCATTACTTGTACATTTAATTATATTAAGTTTCATTGTTCAACATGTATTTCCCAACTAATTCGACAGGGACTATGTTGCATGCAACCCTTGTTTAATCTTCAAATATTGATAATTTTAAAATCTATAGGTCCATAATGACATCCACTTAATTTTCAAAAGTGTTGGGACATCTTAAAAATTTATGGGTAACGTATATATATATATATATATATATATGACTTTTATTTATGACAAATATATAAGACATAAAGTTTGGAGTTAAACTACTAGCAAAAAGGGAAGGGACATGGAAGGTTACCAAGCTGAAATATTAAAAATTGGAGGGACTATTATGATTCCTCACATACACAAACTCTTCAATTTAGGGTTCAAGTAGGGCTTAGGATACCAAGCTGAAATATTAAAAATGGGAGGGCCTAGTATGATTCCTCACATACACAAACTATTCAATTTAGCGTTCAAGCATGACTTCCCTAAAAATTGGACTCAAATCCTCATTGTACCTATTTTTAAAAGTGGGGATAAAAACAATCCCTCTAATTATAGAACCATTATGATTAGCCCCATTTTAGCCAAGCTATATGGAAGTATTTTGGAAAATAAGATAAGCATATGGCTAGAAAGCCACAGAAAAAGAGCTAAAGGCCTAACCAGTTTTACAGGTTATCATTCAACTGTGGACCACCTTGTCATGCTTAGGATCATTGCAGAGGAATATCGAAACAATAAAACCAATATCCTTTTTTGTTTCATTGACTTTAGGAAATCTTTTGACATTATTCCTAGGACTAACCTTTGGAATAGGTTAGAAGAGCAAAAAGTTCCCTCTGGGTTGAGAGTTGTTGCAGTTAGATCGTATCAGAACATTATTGGCAATTTTAGGAGCACTGAGGGTTGGTCAGAAGAAATTATCTACAATATGGGAGTCAAGAAAGGTTGTCCCCTATCCCGTGCCCTTTTTAGCTTATACATTGACAAGTTGGAAGCTTGTTTAGAAGCTACGGGTTGTGTTGGATCAACCCTTGCTAGTATAGTCATCATCCTTCTTCTCTATGTCGATGATATTGTTATTATGGAAAAGAATCCCCATGACCTTAGTAAGCAGCTTAGCATCCCCAATGTCTTCTACTCTAGTACATAAATGACTATGAACACCGAAAAAATGAAGGTTATGATAATTAAATCCAACAAGATCACCTATGATACTTTTGTATATGACAACAATACCTCGAAGGAAGTTTCTTTGTACAAGTATCTTGGAATTGATATTTATCACATGCTCAATTGGAACTATAGCATTGAGAAAAAGGATAAATGGAGGGTGAAAAACTTATTATGGGCTTGAAAATAATTGTAAATTAACATACCTTTGGATATGGGATAAGAAAAAACTCCTCTTTGAGACTCTTCTCACTCATGTTATCTTGTATGAATGTGAAGTTTGGGGATGCAGTATCTCATAGAAGTGAACTTTTCCCCCATTGAGAGCACATCTATGATTATGTATTTAATGTACAAGAACAAGATAAACAACATGTATGACAAGAAGCTCCCCAAAACTTCTTCAGACTCTAGCCAAAATCACCAACGACTCAATGATGTCAAGTCTTGGCTAAATCATTGGGGAATAAAAGAAGAAGTTATTCTGCAAAATAACGATGGTATTAAAAATATTGTTCAAGATAAATTTAAGGAGAATCTATGGTGTGATAAAGAATTATAGGATAAAAGAAAAATAAGATATTATAAGGAGGTGGTTATTCCTAATCTTGAATATCAAAAGTATCTCTCTGTTTTGACTAGCACTAAATAGAGAATCAATATAGTTAAAATAATAACTAATTCTCATGAGCTACATAGTGATATTGGGAGTTGGACAATCCCCAAAACACCATGAAATGAAAGAATATGTCACCTTTGTGACACCAAGAGGGTTGAAGATGAAAAATACTTTCTCTTGGAGTTCCATGTGTATACCCAATTTAATCTCAATTTCAAAATATATGTCATAATACCGACTTTCCTAACCTTCTAAGTCATCAAAATTATAGTGATCTTGGAACACTTCTCCTAATGTTTTTTGAGCATTGAAATAACATTATAAATAAATCCAAATAATCTCTTACCTTTCTTAAGGTCCAATGATATTGAAAACTACTTATAGTGGTGCTAATTCATTCAATTGAGATGCTTATATTGTGTTGCAAAGTCATGGTCGATTTTCATGGCATTTTCTAACCTCTCCAATTTGAATAAAGATGAAAGACAAAGAATTTTCTTTATCTCTCGAGTCATGCTTGGAATATTAGAATAAATAACACATGGAATCTTCTTTACCCCATGATAAAGATGAGCATAAAATAAATTAAAATAATGAACGGGAGGACTTTCATTATCTAAATAGAAGAATAATTATATTTTTTTCCTTAATCAAAAATAAAGATAAACCACAAAAAAGATCCAAAGGTAAAAAGAGGCATGAGATTATATTTATTTTCAAAGACATATCAATGAATTTTATTATTTTATTTTGTATCATAAGCACAGTATTTTAATAAAACTCCTAGTTAGCGTATCACAAAATGTTTTTATTTTTAATTTTTTATTTATTTTAATATTAATTACACTGATAGGCGTCCCCCTTATTGGAATCGATGGATTAATCAACCTTTTAATTACAAATTCTAATTTTATGGTTAGTGTTGTAATCTAGGGAGAAGTAAAGGATTGTTACTAGTAGTCCAACAAATAAGCAAGCATAGATTCATATACATATAGATAGAGACATACAAACAATAGTCGAATCCCAAGGAACAACACTTTATTATATTATATGTCAATACAACACAAAACATGCAATATTTCTCATAGAGGTTGTTTGTTTATACCTATATGTTCAATTTCCAGGTAGTTGTAACTACTTAACTATCCGGGTTAGTCGGTTAAGAGAGACTTCGACTGACTTATAATTCCAACTTCGACAGTCGACTAACTATCTCTTGGTCGATTGTCGGGTCTAGTTGATAGAGTCTACTAGCTGTTACAACATCTCCCCCCACCTCAATTCCTTGCTCATCTCAAGCAAGAGGGGAGTAAAACAAAATCTTTGTTTACATTAATTGTTTACAAATAGAAATGCTAGGAAGAAATAAGGTAGAATCGTTTTTAGCCACAATCATTTGATGCTTGAAGAATTTATGTAGCCTTGCCAAATGTTCTTTACTATCTATCTCTTTTCACTCCTTTGAATACCCGAATTTGACATCATCCCTAATTTTGATTCCACAGTAAACTTTTCTTTCCACAAAAATATGTTACTTGAAACGATCTTTTGACATTTTCTTTATACATTCTATCGAAGTAACTTGAACTAGACTGTGACTTCCAATCTTAGGGATTGTTCACGAGTGCTCCCCATGTGTTGAAAATTAAGTGGATGGGGGACACCACTTCATTCGTGTGAGAGTGAATCTCTTCTTCTGACGTCTGTAATCACAATGGATGGGCAACTTCTAGATTATGAGGATCTAATTTAGGAGGGTTATCATTTGTTATGCTCATCAACCCCATGGTCGATGTTTACAAACTTAAATATGTGCAGAATGGATTTTTTCGCTTTCCTCTAACTCTGATTTATTATAGAGTCCAGTTTCATGCATTTGAAGGTAAATGATAGGGTAGAAGGATGTTATGCACATGGCTGCATCTTATCAGATTGCGTATTTGCATGGAATTGCATGCTTATGATGAACATTGTCTTGTGCTATCGAGTTGACTCTTGTCGATACGATATTTATTGCATTGTTGTACGCTGACAAAATATTTTTGATCTTAAAGAAAGATATTGTTTGTCCACGCCCAGTGCTTCGTGGGAGTATGGGTCTTAACCATGATTGTTGATGAGTTGGTGAGTTCGTGCGAGGCGATTTCCGTGTTAATGTTGAATTGGCATTTGTGGTGAGTTGAGCCAAGTTTATGTTAGTGGCTGCACAACTGTAGTCTCTGTCGCATCGTTCATTAATGTTTTTTTCTTCTTGTCGGTCCTTTCCTGATATGCCTTAATTGCATCACCTTCTCTGGAGTCGATTTTTTTGTGGGCGGTGTTTTCTTGTGTGTGGTCGAGTATATCTCCTCTATTGATTTGTGGTCGGTATATGGATTGAACGACTATTTATCTTGAGCCAACGGGTTTGTTGTTGTTGGATCTACCTAGTCGATATTCTTGATAGTTAGTTCTCTCCTCTGTTTTGTTATACTTCCCTGCGCTTGTATGATAACCATCCTCACTTGAACCACACTCGCTTGACTCTTACTTTCTTGATTGAGATTTGTCTCAATCGCTTGAATGTATTTTTAGATGGATTTCTCTTAAGTCAGGAGATGGAGTGGTGCATTGATCATGTCTTCTTATGCTTAGTATATGGCTCAACCAGGGGCTTCTTTCTCTCTCCATTATAATTTTGTTTCTTTTCTTTCAGGCTTTGAAAGTTTTTTAATACTCATCTTTCTTTCCTAGTGGTTTCTTATACCTACATTTATATACCTGAATTTTATAATTGACTTTGGTTTATTAGTACAAGCAAGATTTATTTCCTTAAGGATGTGATTAGTCTATATTTTTTTGACTTTGACTAGACTGTTAGGCTTACGTTCCCAACTCTGGTCGACCCTTGTTGGCATTTTTCCTACTAAAATTTTCCAATAAGGTTTCTCCTCTTCTATGTATAATACTTTTTTAACTGGGCTCCATTAATTACTTTCTTGAATGGATGCCCTAATAAGGCTCAAAGTTGAACTGCTCTGGTTGGTCGAATGTCTTCGACAACATATGGTCCAAGCCATGTTGTCTCTAGTTTTTTTAGTTTTACTTTTATTCGACTATCATATAGCAGGACCGAATCTCCATTTTTGTTGTCCTTTTTCTTTAGATGACAATCGTGCCATGCTTTTTGTAGTTGTTTTTTCACTTCCTAATGGTGTATTGCAATTAATATTCCTCCCTCTAGATTATTTAATTGGTACAATTGATCGTTCATGCTTCTACCTTGGTCAAATTTAGCCATAGTTGCTATCCTGTCGGAGTTGGACCAAATATGTAAAGGAATAACGACTTATTTCCCATAGACTAAATTGAAGGGAGTTTGTCCAGTTGATTTTTTGTAAGCAGATCTATACACCCATAAGAGTGCAATAATTTTATTATCCCAACCATTTTTGTCGATACCACAAATTTTGGTGAGTCCTTTATGCAGTGTTTTATTAAATGATTCGACTGCCCCATTTGCTTGGGGATGATATGCAGTTGTTCGTCTATGGTTGATCAAAAACTTCTTTAGCAGGATTTGGACTTTTTCATTTACGAAGTGTGTTCCATGTTCACTAATTAGTGTAAGTGGGAATCCAAACCTTGTGATTATGTTCTCATAAATGAATTTTTCCGCAACTCCTTTGGTGCATGATTCAACCAGTTCGACTTCTACCCATTTGGTCACATATTCTACTACAGTAATAATGTATTTTTTTCCAGTTAATTTTTCTCTTTGAGGAAAGGGACCAACAAAGTTGATAGCCCATATTTCAAATGCTCGATTGGAGTTCACTGATATTAGTGGAATTCCGTTCTTCCATAGAGGTCACCCGAGCCTTTGACAACTATCACATTTCCTAACCTGATCTCAACAGTCTTTATGTAAAGTCAGCCACCACAGACCCGACTGAAGTATTTTCCAAGATATCGTGTCAACCTGGAAGTGACCACCAGTTGGCCTTGCATGGGACTCGTTAATAACTTCTTCTCATTCATGCTCAAGAGCGCATCTCCTTAGGATGTCATCGGGTCTCATTTTGTATGGATATCCATTTATAATGGTGAATGGTGTTGCTTTTAGGGATAGCACCTTTTTTTTATTTGCTGTAAAACCCTCTAGAGCTTTTTTGTCTTCCAAAATGTTTGTTATATCCTCCATATATTTTGGGGCAGCTTCGAATCTAAATAGATGTGCGTCTGGGAGGTCATCATCTATGCATGTTGGGTCCTCTCATGTTTCAAGTCAAGGTAGATGGTCGGGTCAGATGTTCTTTTTCCTGGATTAGATGATTATGTTGAATTCAAATTATTGGAATAAGAGCAACCAACAACATATCTTTCCTTGGCAGATCAGTTTATTGACTAAGTACTTTAATGCCTGATGATATATAAAGAATGTGAAAAGGTTGGCAAGTAGGTAGTGTTGAAACTTTTGTAGTGCGAATATTATCAACAAAGCTTCCCTTTCCATGGTCGAATAGTTCCTTTTTTCTTTTTCAGTTTTCGACTGGTGTACACATTTGGATGGTCGACTGTGTCATCATATGGTTGTGCTAGACAAAAACTGACAAAAACATTCGAAGCATTGACATGGGTGTGAAACCTTCTCAACCAGTCGAGAAATTTTAATATGGGTGCTTCAATCAGTTTATTATTTAATAATTCGAATGATTCCTGGCAGTCTTGACTCCATCTGAACTCGAATTATTTCTGGAGCATCTCATACATTGGGAACATGATATCTGAATAACGACGTATAAAATTTCTGTAGTATCCCGTGTGTCCTAGGAATATTTTAAATTGTTTATGATTTACATGCGACCTTAAATCGAGTATAATTTTGATCCTTTACCATGTCGAATTTTGCATCGTCTTTGCATACCACATGGCCTAACAAAATGCCAATTGGTGTGGCAAAGATGCACTTCTTAATGTTGAGAGATAGCTAGATTTGTATGCATCGTTCAATCATCAGTTTGAGCCATTGAATGTGGTTTTTGAATAAGTTGTCTATCGTCCAGTTGTCAAAGTAAACAACCATCATTTTGTATATATACTCTTGAAATGCCTTGACTACTATTCTTGAGAAAACTGTTGGGGCATTCTTTAGTCCAAATGAAATTACCATGTAGGCGAAGGATCCAAATTCATAGATAAATATCATCTTTGGAAATTGGTACCTGATTATATCTCGAGAATCTGTCCATAAATGAATAACATTCGTGTCCTACGACTTCATTAATGATTTCGTCGGCGAACGGAGTGGGAAACGAGTCCATTAAAATTAGTTTGTTAAGACCTCTGAAGTCTATGCAAATTCTTAACTTCTTAGGGTTGTGCTTCTTCAGTTGGACCACCATAGTACTTTCCCATTCATCTTTGTCAATTGGATATATGATACCTGCTGATAACATTGCTTCGATTTCCTTCTAAACGATGGGCTTGTATTTGTGAGCTAATTTTTAAGGTGGCTCTTTGATTTGTTTTTCTCCTGGAATGAGTTCAATTTTCATCTCTCCCATTTCTTCTACCAATCCTTTTAGATATTTATAGTCTCATGCAAATACGTCTTGGTATTCCTTGAGTAAGTCTATTATGTTGGTTGTTTCCTTCTATGTCCAATAGTCACCTACTTGTGCCTTTTTTGGTCGATCATTGTTTGATATGTTGAATTATTTAGTTTTTATTTTAGAATTCATCCACTCGAGTGGTTTTGCTTTGTCAAGATAACGTTCCCCTTATTCAATTATGGTGAATCTCTCCAAGAATTCAGGTTGTTCGTGGTATTCTTTTTCTTCCTTAGATATATTTAGTACTAATTTTAAATTATTTTACAACACTGGGTGATCACTTTTCCATCAGAAGCTCTGGCCTCGACAACTTATATTCTCCATGTTTATTCTTCGTGCTATCGTAGTTCCATTATTTTACGTTGAGATGAGGTTACAAGTCGATGTCAATCCTTGATCAACCGTCATCTTCCCTTTCTCCTTCTGTGTAGCTGGAGTTGTTTTTTCTAAAAAACATTTGATATGTTGTGTTGCTTCTTTTAGATGTTCCTCTTATGGGTTAAATTTGAAGTCTTGGATAAAATTTTCTTTGATACCGAACCAATTTAGCGTATGGACAGAAGCCTCTTCAATCTTGTACCATTTGTTTGGTATTTCATCTAATGTGATTTGAAACATATGAGGCCAAACCATTTCATCTCTATATCTTATTTGGCACCATTCATTCTTGCAATGGTGAATATGCTCAACTGGGTCATACCCGACTTTGAAAATAGGGATGTCAGCAGCTTTGGCTAGTTTCTTCTCCCTGAATCACTTTATAAATTAAGATGATACAGTTGTTCACATTTGTAGTCTTGGGGAATGTGTTTCCCACCACCTTGTTTCCTGGCTCGTAAAGGTTTCTACCAAGATTTGAGTTCTGCCTTGTTCTCCGACAAATTTAGAATCTTCCTCAACATGCGTCGATGGAACATTTCGTTCGTTGTAACATAACAAATTTTTTCCCGTGTTGTCGGTCGAAATAAGAGTAGGTGTTTGTCAGAGCCTTTTTTCATAAACTATGGGTACTTCTTGAATTGAATAGCATGTTCTGGAACGTGTAATTGTGATGGTTTCAATGGTCCAACAATATTTTGAGTGTGCTTCATAATTTTCAAATTGTCAGTTGTATAATGCTGAGTCAGAGTTGTGTCCGACTAACATGGGGGATTCGACTGATATTTCTCCTCCTGTGTTTGGTTTGGCGTAATCTATTTGTTCATTGAATATTTGGTACATACATCGCGCTTTCAGATCTTCATCCAATGACTCACTCCAAGGTTTCCCTTCACTAGGATCTAGAGGAATTATTATTTTTCTTCCTCTCCCTTTTAACTTGATTCCATGGGAGATATTTTCTTTCATCTTTCGACCCCATGGTTGACCGACAAGTGTTACATATGTTTGCATTCCCTTGACTAAGTCGATTAGTTCGAAGTCAATTGACATCAATATACCCATGATATAACTTTCAACATTTCTGAGTATACCAACAAGTTCTATTAATCTTTTATATACTAACTTTAGGCAATTTAGTGTTGGTGCTAGTGAAGGTCATCCCAACCGTATCCATGTCTCTCGAGGTGGGATATTTACTTGTGATCCAAAGTCGATGACAACTTGGTTAATAGACACCCCATTAATTTCTAAGTCGACCCATGGGTCATAATATTTATTTTTATAGCAGAGTTGCCGAACATCTTTGGATGGTATTTGTCCTTCTTTATACTCTCTTAGTATATTAAGCAGATCTAGCAATCAACTGACTAAATGCTTTTATTTTAACAGCTGTAAGAATTCTTGTACCATATCTTCATTTTGTCTTCCTCTATTTGGTTGGTATTGCTTGGAATTTATGAAGAATTTAAGTGCTTCCCTCGTAATATGTTCTTCTTTATCAGGATTTGGGATCTGATTAGATTTCCTTTCCTGTCGATCATGTAAGGGGATATTATCCCATCCTACGCTTGATTTGCTGAAAACATGTAATTTTTTTGAATTTAACACTTCTTCTTTTGAGATTGCATGTAGGAGGTTTACATTCTTTTTAGTCATGATCTTATCAAGTACTATTGGACAGTCTTCCAGTGAGTGATCACCAATGCCACAAATGTTACAAAATTTCAAGTCAACCCGATCTTTTATTGGACATTCAAGGCTAATGTGGTCGTCTTTCTAGCAATTGTAATAGTACGGTCAGCCTCAACCACGACCCCGACCTCGGAATCCAACTCGACCTCAGCCCCCTCAACCACGGTCTCTACCATAATAATTAGTTCTTCTCCCGTAGTTGTTATTATGATCAGTTGCTTAACTATGATAGACTGTATTTAAATTTCTATTTCATGGATTTAGGCAACACTCATATGTTATGTGGTTGTGCATTTCACAGATATGAAACCACTTGGTATTTTTCAAATTGTGCGGGTAATCTTGTACACTATGGTCGGTCAAGGTTTCACATATGTTACAATATGTTTCCTCTTTCACTCGTAGTTCATCCACTGTTCTAGGTGCTTGGTCGTTAAGACTGCAAGTATCTTTTGTATGACCATCTTCGCAGCATATGGTACACCATACCTCACTTATTCTCAAGGATAGATTTTAATGGTTTGTTGTAGATGTTATATTTTTTCTTCTAACCTTCATGTAGATAAGGAAGTCGATGGGCCATCATCATCTCACTCGACCCATTGTGCTTTTTGTAAATCGTCTTCACACGAGGTTATCTCATAAACCCGTGATGGATTTTTGATTCGTTGTAGCAATCCGTCTATGTACCATTGTACTAGTAGACTTTGGTTAATTGTCGATGGTATTTGGCTAAGTAGATCTTTGAATATTTTATCATATTCGTGGAACGACTTTCCTGGTCATTACTTTATTTCTTTCAACTTTTGTGCGGCCAAGTGTGTAACATCTTGGACCTTGAAAAATTATAAGAAATTGCTCTTTATTTCTGATTTTGATTGGCTTTGATTTTATGTGAAATTCATGAACCAAGTTAGAGCACGGTGTCGAAGAGCAGCACCAAATTCTTCCATCTGCTTATCTTTGTCTGAGATGTCTGCTGCATTCTAGAATTTTTCACAAACAAACCACTGTCTTTTTGGATCTTCATCTCCTTCGTAAAGGGGAATAATATTGAGTCCCATGGCTTCTTTATGAATGTCAGAATTTTGTGATACTTGACTTATAACGCTTTTCGGCTAGGACATTAGAATATTATTTGGTTGTTCTTCTATCAACTTTTATGTCAATCGGTCTTTGAGCAAATGGTATTCGAGTAGTAATTGCTTCTTTATTTCTCAAAAAGTGACTTCTTCAGTCTGACAACTTTGGTATTTATATTCAACGAGACATCGTTCTATCGGATGTGTCGATTCACAACTATAATTTATTATATTTTTTTCTCTTGATATAATATTTGGTTTGGGGGGGCGGGTTCGTGAGATCCTTGATGTGAATGAGCATTGTATCGACTTCATTTCTTTCTGGCTCGAAAATTAGTGTGTCGCGTAAATTTACTTGGTAATTAATATTCTTGTTATGAATAACCATCAGATTAGGATTTTAAGTTAAAAGATTATTAATTGTGATCGATGTAGTTAATAATTTTTATGTCATATCAATATTTAATATTGTAACAATAAATTTTCTTTTATTAAATTATTTAATAAAATTTAATCATATCTATTTAATAATAATTTTAAGTAGTTCAAAATTATTATAATTTAATAATAATTTTAAGTAGTTCAAAATTATTATAAATACTTATAAATTTATTTATTTTTATTTAATAACAATTTTGAAAAATTAAAATTATTGTAAATATTTATTTTATTTAAAAATATTAAAATTTTGATAAAAACTCAAATTAATATAAAAACATCGTTAAAGTTTTTAAAAAATCAAAACTATTATAAATATTTATTTTAAATAAAAATATAATTTTCTTTTGATAAAAACTCAAATAATTACAAATTAACAAAATAAATTATGCTAAATAATTTAATGCTCACATATTTTCTCACGCGTTTTCTATGAAAAGAAAATGGACTTAAACGAGGACAAAAGGCCCGCTACAATAATTTAATACTGACATGTTTTCTCACGCGTTTTCTGCAAGCTGGAAGGTTTATGCTACGAAGACAAAATGGGCCCAGACAACGACAAAAGGCCCAGTTCACGTGTCTCTCTCGAAATTGACGAGATAATTTAAGCGCTCATAATTTATACGAAGCCAGAAGGCGAGCAATATCCAGCCTGCTGCAGAGTCTTTAAGACTCTGTCAGCAGGCTGCCCATACATGATGCCATGGCGCATGACCATCACCCCGCCACCCTAGAAGACCGTGCTCAGTTCGGAGACCTCGGCGAGTCGGCCCCATCTCCGGGAGAGTCATTCCGTTCCGTTTCCGTTGTCTTCTACATCAAGAAGTCCATGGCCAGCTCTGTTTCCCAATGCAGCTGCATTCAATTGCACGATCAAGATATGGTGCTGAAATGAGCGCCGACAAACAGCCCTGTTGATTCGGTGAAGGGACAGACATTCATGGTCGATTGGTACATTTGAATTTGAATTCGCGCTTTCTCATGGTCAATTTCAATTTCAATTTGAGCGCGCCCACCATTGTTGAAACTTTCAGCAGTGAGCACCATTCTGTTTATTCAAATCCATTCATTTGAATTGGATCAAGAGTTTCACGCCATTCCATTATTCTGGTTTTGAATCCTATTCATTTGAATTGGAGCAAGAGTCTCACGTCATTCCATTATTCTGGTTTTGAATCCTGAGAATGAATATTGTTTGAATTTGGGAGTCACAGTGGGATCGAACTATTGGACATCTTACATGTTACAAATCCGTTTTTCAATCGTTTTCAGTGAGCCCCCGCTCTCATTGCGTTGAAAGTCATTCCTCCTTTTGGGTTTCTTCATGTTGTTACTATATCTAAAAAAAATGTAATGCATTTAGATTATTTGCTTCCAATATTATGTTTTGTTTTTCTAATGGGTGACATCTGCTTTGGGTTTGGGTGTACAGGTGATCACTAGTTCACTAAAAAATGCAATGCATTTAGATTTATTTGCTTATAATATTATGTTTTTTTTTTTTTTCTAATGGGTAAGATCTGGTTTGGGTTTGGCTCTACAAGTCGTTCATTGATGTGGTATGTGGTTATAAAGTAATCCAAATTAAAAAACACACGTTTCTTTGTGAACATTGATTTCAGGATTCAATTTGAGATTTTCTTTGTTCATCAAGATAATGTGCAACGCAGCCGAGAGATCACTCAAGGAAAGAGGAGTGTACATTCAGCCATGGAGGAAATATTGTTAAGCGTTTTTAAATTAAAGAATATTTGCTTGTTTTATTTTGAAATTTTGTTTTTTAATTGTTTCAAATAGATGCGTCCATTTTTCAGAATATGGAGTTTGCCAAAAACTGTGTACTATGTGAATTTTTGTTTTGTCCATTTTTCAGAATATGGAATTTGCTTTGTTTTCTAATTGCATTTTTCAGAATATGATAGAATTGCCCAAAATTAAATGTGGAGTTATAAACTTCACAAAATTCTTTGAGAGACTATGAAGTTTTTATATTTCTTTTTAAATATTTAAACATATCTTTTTATATCATTTAGATTGGAAATCA
>JZKD02S0052067.1:269914-283604 GCA_000966675.3 Picea glauca | reverse complement strand
TCCTCCTCAACATATTTGTTTGATTGCATCACTAACCTCCATGAAGTGTGCTCCTTAGCCCGAGCATCCTCAAGTGAAGTGTCGAACCTTCAAGGTATATATCACATGGTCCCAATATATAAGGGATATGTTCTCTCCTCCAGGTGCTCATGTTTCCTCCTCCTAGGTAGGTAACTCCCTTCATTGAGCAAATAACGCCCCCATTGTGTGAACCCAATGGATTAGTCATAATGTCGATTAGGGAAAAAACCTCTTAGTTAAGGACATCATTCTAGCACTCTAACCAAGGTCAAGCATCCACACAAAATAAGCCATTCATATGTTCATGAAGCATTCACAAGGGGCTAAGAGACCTATCACTCTCTTAACAAGGTGAAAACAGTTTGAAGTAACCCTAAAAACTAGAAAATAGTTTTGAAGGATCTTCAGGGGCATGAGCATGTGCATGTATTAGGCCTACAATGACATCACCAAAGGATCTTCAATGGCTAGTTGAAGGGAAGCATGGGGTAAACAACCGGCAAAATACCAACAACAGATTCTGGTGGGAATCACAACTCTATTAATAATTACCCTTCGATCTCTTTCCCACTATATCTAATAGTTTTTTGTTTGTGTCTCTTGATCAACCAAAATTTTTAGAAAAAATTCAATTGCATCGGATCAAACACAATTATGATTTTCTTTTATCGGGTTGCAAGAAGGTTGCATAAAGCATGTTCTATTGTTGTTTTATCACTACATGGGAGGTTGTTTCATGGTTGTCCATCTCTCATGCCATTCCATGGATAGCATTTGCCTTCCTACGAAGTCATCTGACGTGGTCTCTCTCGACATTTAAGCCAACTGACCTAGGGAGATGCGATGCAATGCACGCTTTAATGTCGCTCCTCGTCCCTACATCCTCCATTTCAAATTTTTGTAAAATCTTTACTCCCGCTCCTTTTATGCTCAGTTCTATTTTATCTGAAAACTCCAACTGAGCATAAAACGAGCGAGAGTTTGCACCATGGAAAATTCGGTGATGGTCTCTTCCTTGGCATTGTTTTTCGTATGTTTCGTGTCTACCTTTTCCCAAGAAATCTGGGATGAATTATCAGCGGCACATCAAGTTCTGGATGTGGAGGCAGCCTTGAAGCTCAGGACTGCCAAGTTCTGAAAACACAGAAAATTCAGGACAACAGATACCTCTACTTGTTCTTCCAAGATTGCAGGTACAAGGACGATCTGAAAATTATCAGGATAACTCAACTTCAAGAAGAGACTCATCCTCTGAAATTCAAAATCAGAGAACTTGAAGTTTGAGAGAAATCCATCAGTAGTTGGATGACTTTGAACAACACAACCTTTTTGCTTTAATGTCATGTCAACCTACATCTTTTAAGGAAGCCCCTAAGGAGCCACATTGGGTTCAAGCCATGAACCAAAAAATTGACTCCATTGAAAAGAACAAGACATGGGATCGTTTTGATTTGCCAAGTCACAAGAAAAGTATTGGTGTCAAGTGGGTTTACAAAACTAAACTCAATGAAAAAGGGCAGATCAAAAAACACAAGGCAAGACTTGTTGCCAAAGGATTCTCACAAAAACCTGGTACTGACTATGGTGAAACTTTTGCTCCAGTAGCAAGGTTAGACACTGTCAGAACTCTATTGGCCATAGCAGCCCAACATAAATGGCAAGTATACCAGATGGATGTCAAGTCAACATTCCTAAATGGTTTCTTAGAAGAAGAAGTTTATGTCAATCAGACACCTGGATTTGAAGTCCAAGAGCAGCCAGCCAAAGTATATCGGTTGAAGAAAGCCTTGTATGGCTTAAAGCAAGCTCCAAGAGCTTGGTACAACAGAATTGACACTTATCTGATCAAAAGTGGTTTCAGCAAAAGTCAAAATGAGCCAACTCTCTACACCAAAACTAATCAGTATGGTAAAATTTTGATTGTATGTTTATATGTTGATGACATGATATATACTGGAAATCTTGAGTTAACAAGTTTTAAACATGCCATGCAATTTGAGTTTGAGATGACAGATCTTGGCATCATGAAATATTTTTTGGGGATTGAGGTTGATCAATCAACCAAAGGAACTTTTTTCTGTCGGAAAAAGTATGCAGCAGACATCATCAAAATATTTCGCATGAAAGAATGCAATACAGCAGAAACCCCTATACCTCTAGGCACAAAATTGAGCAAGAAAGATGAAGTCCCTACAGTGGACCCTACCCTGTACAAAAGTTTAGTAGGTAGTTTGTTGTATCTTACAACAACTAGGCCTGATATTATGTATGCAGCTAGCCTTGTTTCCAAATTCATGGAATCTCCCAAAGATTCTCACTGGAAAATGGCGAAACGGATTCTGAGATATATTGCAGGAACTCTCAATTTTGGCTTATGGTACACTAAATCTGATAGTAATCAACTATTTGGTTACACAGACAGTGATTTTGCAGGCATCCTAGATGACAGGAAAAGCACCTCAGGACATGTTTTTCACCTAGGCACGGACCTGATCTCATGGGCATCAAAGAAACAACCAATTGTATCAATATCTTCTGCAGAGGCAGAGTATGTCGTTGCTACCTCAGCTTCTTGTCAAGCTGTGTGGCTGAGAAGAATATTGAAAGATATGTCACATACAGAAAAGGATCCAACTCCTATCTTCTGTGACAATACCTCGGCAATTGCTCTATCCAAAAATCATGTGTTTCACAAGAAAAGCAAACACATTGACACTCACTTTTACTTCATCCGCGAGCTAGTCAATAATGGTGATATTGCACTTCAATTCTGTGGTTCTCGAGATCAACTCGTAGATATCTTCACAAAGCCACTAGGAAAATCTGTTTTTGATTTTCAGAGACAACACTTGGGCATAATCGATGCTGATGTTTGTAACTGTTGAGTTTAAGAGGGAGTGTTAAATGTAATGTAACCTCAACAAGCTGACTGTACACTGCCAGCTGTCCTGGCCAGCTGTACTTTCTTTTCTTGATTTACTTGAGCCTATTTAGCTCAGTTATTTTCCTTTTGCACAACACTTCTTCGTTAACTCTTCTCATTGTACTTTCTCCTTACATTCTCAATATACTGAATACTATTTCTTCTCTATTCTTTCTCTCTGCATTTCTTGCTTCACAATTCATCATCTTTCACAGTGGGCGATTTCTTCACAGTGGGTGATTTCTCCACATAAACGCTCACATTCATAGGCCAAGTGATTAGGAGAGTGGCTCTCGGTTGTGGCCACGACAACTAAGGGATTTTTATTGGAGTTGATGGGATTTTGGGTCTGGGTCGAGGCTCGCTCTTGTTTCCATCTTAGATCGAAGCTCATTTCAACAAACGATTTTCTTACTGTTTAGTCGACAGGAGCGTGTCTGGAACAGTTAGTTCCCTAATCTTAGGCAAAGCTGCAATACCCAAATACGTAATTTTTACACCGCTCTTGAGCAACTCGAAGCTCTATACGTTCTACTATGTTGAACTAGTGAGAATAAGCATCGGTGGGAGGAGGCTCACCTCCATTCTGGCCTCCATGTTTCAGATGGATGCAATTGGCAATGACAGAGTCATTATCGATTCTGGGACCTCTGTGACGCGTTTGGTTGATTATGCTTATACTACAATGAAGGATGATTTCAGTGTCGGGACTGGGAACCTAAATTCCGCAGGTGGGTTTTCTCTGTTTGATACCTACTATGATTTATCAGGGATAAAATTTGTGAAGGTCCCCATGTTGGTCTTTCATTTCCAGGGTGGTGTCGATATCTCTCTGCCTGCTACTAATTATCTCATCCCTGTGGATAGTTCCACGACTTTCTGCTTTGCCTTTGCTGGGAACACTGGTGGGTTGTCCATTATTGGCAACGTTCAACAATAAGGGTACCGTGTAGTGTTTGATAGTTTGACAAATCATGTAGGATTTAAATCTGGTTCATGCCTAGCTTAGGAGAGCTTGTTTATTTGATTTTGATTTTTACTTGTATTGTCTTCCTAATCTAATCTCTTCTCATATACCGTCCCCTGCTATTGTTCTTAATATTATTGAAAACGTTATTCGGGTTAAAGGATTCATACATTGTCCAATACCCATGAACCACATTATATCCTTAGGATAGTGTATCAACAAAAAATTAGTAGGTTTCCTTGAAGAAGCCTCTTCCATGTTAAGTAACATCATTCACCTAAGGCTACTAAATTTTGGGCATCTAATCCTTTGGGAACAAATCATTTTGATCAAAATTGGTTCCTTAAATTAGCTTTCCTACTAAAGCACACCCAAGAGAAAACCTAGGTCTAAATAACTTCAATATTTAGAAGGATTTCATATGTTTATTCTCCCCCATGGAAATGAAACGTGACTTTTTATTTCCATAAGAGACAACAACTTTTTGTTTCTTTGAGTTATCACATTAGCAGGGATTTTAAGGTAAAATATAGTGTTTCTTGATGGATCCTAAGAGGAAACATCTAGAAGGATGAGGTGGACAAAGAGGTGACATGGTTCCCCAACCCCTAAGACATGGTAAACAAGGTTCTTACTAAGAAATAAAATATGGTAAACAAGGTTCCCACTAAGCAATAAAATATGCCCTTGTTGTTGTTATTGGGAAAAACAATTGCTTAGTTGATGTGGAATTAAAATTATGAACTCTATAGGAGATTATAATTTAAGTACTTATGGACTGATAAACTATGTTAAAGTATTGAACTTGGATAGAAGTGACTTTACATATGATGTAATTAATTTTCATATAGAATGAGTTTATTTTAAACAACATTAGCACATATAAACTACACCATTATCTATGAGCATTAAGACATCTTCACCTACACCATTCTCTTTAGGTCGGAAGATCTTTTTTTTAAAATAAATTAGCTAAACACTAAAGTTATCCTTAAAATATAGATGTGCATTACAAAGAAGGGAAAATAAAGTCATGTGTGAAGAGTCTTAATGCATTCTCTTTATGGAACCAATTCAAAGTTGTAATGATTTAGTAAAATATTTGAACATAAATTAATTTATTCATTAGTGCAAAGAAGACCTTATAAAAAATACACTAGCACCAAGATTTGGTTGAGTTCCCATATGTCCATGAACAAAAATATTACTATGCTATCTCTAAGTTTAAAACATATTCAGCTCATAGTGGAGTTGAATATTCAATCTCTCACAATGAAGGAAAGGAAGGGAAGGACAAGTTTGGAAAGAGATAATTTAAGTGAAACAAAGTCAATATAAATATGAAAATAAAGACATCTAGTTCTTAGATAGTGAACAATAGTATATATGGAAGACTTCATTTAATATCAAGACTAAGAACTTAGGTTCTATATTTTTTTTTCTCTAAATTTTTTGGTGTATTTTTGCAGTATTACTTTGCACGTAGTGATTCATTGCAACGCACATGTGTTTTAACATTTAATATTGTCAAATTGTGAATATGTACAAAACTCCCATTTCCTTCCAGTAAAGACACAAACTAAATTCTTTACCTTGAACAAGTCTCACAACTCCAAATAAAATGAAGATCATGGTCTCGTCATAGTCTTCTCCCTCTTGCTGCGAGAATCCTATGGACACAAATCAGGTTTTTACATCTCTATGAATGGTCCTGGGGAGGCTGCTCCTCCTTACTGGATCATGAGGGTTGACTCCTTTTGAACTCTAGCTCCTTCTCAGCTGGTAATTGGTGAGGTCATCTGCCTCACCACTAGTGGAGCCATCTGCTCCTCATGATATGGCCCATCAATGCTATAGGGCTTTGCATCCTGCAAAGTGTCATGAGACCATGATGGTCTCTTCTTGGTTACTGAAATGATTCTGGGTAGACCCTTTTGGCTCTACTAACTCTTCCTGATGATCTGAAGAGTGATCAAATGCACCAAAGGGATTTGTTCGATCATCTTTGGAGCCTTTTGCTCCTTAAAATCAATCTCCATATGAGATACTTTGTATCTCGCAAATGTACCCTTCTTTATCTTCTTCTTCTTTGGTACAAGGATGTATACAATCGTGTATACAACTTATTATCTCGATAGTCTGCTTCACGTCTCAAACTAGAGATCATCTAATTTGTTTTCTCCTGCAAGCGTCACTATTGCTTCCCTCAGGGTTATCACTAATGACTTGCCCAGAACAAGAACAACAAGGGAGAAACAATAGACAAGAATAATACTCTTTATAATAATAATAAAAAATAGTGAGAACAGTCATCACAGTAGCTCCTTTAGAGCTATCGCTTGTGACCTTCCTGAACCAAGAGTCAAAATTAAGAAATAAAATAATAATAAATGAGAGCAACACTCTTCTAGTGTTGTGATCAATCATTCATCCATGGTAACCTGGAAACAAAACAAGAAGTTTCTCCTAGAGGAGATGTTATTTATATCTAGTAAATAATTCCAATAAGCATTTATCTCAATATTGCTCACATGCTACCAAGTATTCAATAATAAAACTTTTCAAAGATTGTTATCACAACTATAGTGTTTAGCAGTTATCAAACTTGATATGTGCAAATTTGAATCTTATCAATTTAATCAATCAAACCTCGAACCTGGAGTCTTGTCCTCAAGAATGAATGTGTTGTTTTTCTTCTGAGTCTTTTTCACCAAGATAACAAGTATTCTCTTCAATCTGGACATGGCAGCCAGCCAGTTAAAATATTTTCGGCCTTGGATGAGGAATGACGATGAACCATTTATACATGCATCAGACCAGGAAAGGGAGGCCTGCATCAGTGTGTTTGGTAGACACAATGAAGATGTTCTCAAAGCACTCGTCCTCATGTCTTCATAGTGACTCGTATTTTGATAATAGTATACTTTCCATTGCCTTCATAATGGGATTACTTTTGATTCAGAAGATTTAGGGCAGAGGCATATTTTGTTTGAACTTTAAAAGTATTTTGAGTTAACTTTGTAGTATTTCACTGACTTATATTATTTTGATATGCATAGTGTACTTGAAAAAGATTAAGGGAGCGTTTTTGTTGATATGAATATGGAAGTTGCATAATGTTAAAAATGTGGGTTTGAATAATAATGTTGAATACAAATTAGAATGGCTTTGGAGTGTTATCTTTAATTTTTTTCCAAAAAAAATTCCTCGAATTTATATAGTGTATAAATTCATTTACAAATGTGAACTACAGCAAAGTTTTGTGGTCATAATGCACTAGCATTGAGGACCCATACAATCTGAAATCAACAATGATGAAAAAACTAGGCTGGCCATGCTATGGATGGAGTGATTCGGTAACGAGAGGCGAAGACTTCCCAACATCTATTTTTAATGCTAAAACCTGGGGCAGATTTCATTGCTGCAGCAAAGAGGGCAGGCAACATCATTCAAAGATATTTATAGAGGAAATGGAGCTCTTGATCCCTCTATCACAATGATAGATCGAAAGCCTTCCTACCACCCCGGTTAGGGCCCTCTTAGAGAGAGCATCAGCTGCCCTATTGTGAGAGCAGGGAACATGGAGAAAGTTGATATGGGAGAAGCCCAGAGAAAGGTCTCTCGTTTTTTGCATCCAGCCTTCTAAATGGATGGAGTTGAGCTTGCTTTTTTTAGAGATCCAGTCAATAATAACTCTCGAGTCTCCCTGGACGTGTATGTCGTCGATAGACCATAGGGCAGCGAGAGTGAGCGTGGCCCATAAACCCATGAGCTCTGCTTTTGTATTTGTACCAGCTCCACAGTTGAAGAACCAATTTGTAATTATGGACTGGTGTGTTTTGAAGGTTCCTCCAGCGCCGCAACAAGAGCCACTAGAATGAGCAGCTCCGTCGAAAAAAGCAATAGTGTGTCCCTCGGTCAAGTCAAAATTCAAAGTTCGAATAGGGAAGCATCTCACAGTGGTCGGTTGCCAGTTGAAAGAGACCAAAATCTTGTGGAAAACCTTCGTCAATGATGGCTGGCCGTCCTCAAATATCACTCGATTTCTCTCCAACCAGATTTGCCAGCTGATATGAATCGCCAGACTAGGCGGGGCCGATTTATGGGAGGGCCAACGGGAGAAACTTTCAGTGATGGAGTAGCCGCACCAGTCAATCAGAAGAGAAAAATGCTTTAAGGAGCGGTACCAGACTTCAATAGAAAACGGGCAGTGTCGCAAGAGGTGTTGCAGGTCCTCTGTAGCGTTTTTGCAAAGTGAGCAGATCCCCGGCCCTACCCAGCCTCTCCTTTGAAGTGCTTCCCAGGTAAGAATCTTATCATTTCCAACCAGCCAGGAAAATAATTTTAGTTTGAGGGGCAATTTCAACTTCCATAGTTGTTGGATCCACGGCGAAACAGAATAGGAGAAAAGATGATTCTGTAGGGTGACATAAAGATTTTTTACAGTTATAAATCCGGAATCATCACCGCCGGCCCATAACAAAACATCCTGCTCGACAGTTAGAGAAATTCCGGCACTTTTTAGAGCTGTGGTGAAACGAATCCACTCAGAGGCAAGCGGTTCATTAATTGAGAGATCACTAGTAGTCATCCATGCATCCGACAGGGGGGACACACCTGTCAAAATTCTTACCTGAGCGAGTGTAGTGATGTTATTAGCCTGGAGGTGGAGTCTCATCAAGGGCGAGAGAATGGATCGGTCCCCCAGCCCAAGAATCAAATCCCTGCCAATATGTATATCCTTGCCCTCGCCAGGCCTCCATCGGAGCCAGTGGAGAATTACTGGAGAAGATGCCACCAGGCCTTTCCAGAAAGGTGAGGCCCTCTTCAGCTGGAAAGTTGGCTTCCGGAGCCAATGGAGTAGTTATCTTTAATTGATATTGATAGTGCTTTGTTATGGGAATTGATGACAAGTGTTTTATTGGATATGGATATTAAAATGATTAATTTGCATCAAATGTGGTTGAATTGTATTTTGGCTTTCCTATCAATACATTCATTAAACTTTAATTACTAATTAAATTTAGTATATTACATTTCAATTTTATTTAATATTGTTCATTTATGTTTGAAATTTTTAAATAAAAAATCGATCCTATTATTCCTTAAAGTGTTAATACATTAATAATGTAATGTATTAATTAATTAAGATATTAATATTTTATTAATTCATACATAGATATTAATACACAATAAAGTAATATCTTAATAAATATATTATTAAAGTAGTAATACATTATTACTATTATTCCTTAAAGTGTTAATACATTAATAATGTAATGTATTAATTAATTAAGACATTAATATTTTATTTACTAATACATAGATATTAATACACCAATAAAGTAATATCTTAATAAATATATTATTAAAGTAGTAATACATTATTAAACTATTGATACATTAATACATTTATTGAAAATACATTTATTGAAAATGACTATCATTGAACATTATCATGGTTTCTTATGGTCCAATTACATTAATACATTAATGTATATTGTAATGTATTAATTTAATTAATTAATATATTAATACATTTTTAATAAATACATTAATAAAGTATTGATACAATAAAAAAATAATAAAGTCTTAATACAATGATAAATTAACAAATTAATAAAGTAGTTACACATTGAACTTAATGACATTAGTAATACATTATTAAAGTAATAATACATTAATACAAACATTATTAAAGTAATAATACAAAAATAAAAACATTATTAAAGTATTAATACCTTAATAATTACATTATTAAAGTATTAATACCTTAATAATTACATTATTAAAGTAGTAATACATTAATAATACATTATTAAAGTATCCATACATTAATTCATTAATTGACAATGACCATGGTTGACCATGCTTCACTATACAAAGGTGGCATGGTTGAAGTCAATGTTATCCATTCTGATTATAACCTCTCAGGGTATTATACTATGGTACTCCTTTTGTTCCTTATTCCACTTGGACTCTATATGCATCCGTACTGCACTCTCTCATGAGATCAAGTGCAYGATAATCCTTCTCATCGTGTCCCACAAACTTACAAAAATTATAGTATAGGTTTCTAGTAGTACATTGATACTTCTGCATTAACTAACAAGTAATAGGGTGACGACCCATCATCTTACATATTTCACACCATTCCCATCCTCTTGCGGCCAAGGGATTCAAAGCTCCTCTATCCAAATATTGTTGAAACGATGGACACTCGTTCTTGTGATGACCTTTTGTCCTGCATGTAACACACCATACTTCTTTGTGCTTTTCCTTCCCTTTCGAAAGCACCTGTAACTAAATAATTTGGTGTTGCTAACCGCGACAGAACTTGAGACATCCCTACGCCATTCTCTCCTACAGGGGATGCTTCCAATTTCATAGCGATTTCTAGGGATTCTGATTGCGTCGTAATCTTCTATTGCATCAAAGGGCATCATATATGCGACAAAAATCCTCCAATAAACCACTCCCTATGTTGCTCATATGGAATATGGAGTTTTAATCAATCCATCAATATCTTGAATCTCTTCTCAAAATCCCATACCGATTCATTCGTCGGTTGCTTTATCTCTTTTAGTTCTGTAATGCATTACGACCCAGACTTCGACTTTTGTAACTCTTTCAATAAGGCTTTCCTGATATCCACCCTCCTACAGGGGATGCTTCCAATTTCATAGCGATTTCTAGGGATTTTGATTGCATCATAATCTTCTATTGCATCAAATGGCATCATATATGCGGCAAAAATTCTCCAATAAACCCCTTCCTATGTTACTCATATGGAATATGGAATTTCAATCAATCCATCAATATCTTGAATCTCTTCTCAAAATCCCATACCGATTCATTCGTCGATTGCTTTATCTCTTTCAGTTCTATAATGCATTACGACCTAGACTTCGACTTTTGTAACTCTTTCAATAAGGCTTTCCTGATATCCACCAATGTCCTAGCTTATCCCGTATGTGCAATGGAATGATACTTCATAAACCAAACTAACACACTCTTTTTAAACACATCATAGCCGATAGAAACACATTGCCACTAGTCATTGCCAGTTCTCATTGCCAATACATAGCCGGGAGTACTTGTTGGTAACTGATCATAGCTAGGAGGTGTTGGAAGCTCTAGTCATGGAAGTTGTAGACAGTCAGTGTCATAAGCTCTTGTCAGTCAGTGCTACAAAGTCATTGCTAGAAAGAAGCTCTAGTTAGTGCTCTAGCCTTAAGGTCATGGCCACCAGTCTCATAGCAGCTGCCATAAAGGTCATCGCTAGAGGGTCATATCCATTAGTAAGCATTTGAAGCCGGTAATAGCTTACCTTGGATACTCGACTTGGATACCTAGATATTCTACTCGGAATACTCTCACTCAGATACCTCGTTGTTGGGCTTGAGACAGGGATGGGCTTGAGACACTTTTTGATAGGAGGAAGTCACATAAGGAAACCACATAGCTCTGGACATATGCATGGTACGACGGTACGGTATGGCACACGGTACGAGAATGAATGGATATCCTACCTGGGCTAGACTGCACGGTTGGGTTGGGTTTCTCGGCTAATCAATTGGAGCTTGGATACTCAGCTGCTTGGCTATTCGACTGGGATACTATGACACTTGGCTTGGATACTTGGATACTCAACTTGGCTCGGTTACTCGGACTGCGCTCCTTGATTGTGCTAATCCAATGGGCTAATACAATGCGGCTGCTGCGCTATTCAACTACACTAATCGAATGGGCTACCGGGATGGGCTTGATACTCATTGCCTAGAAGCTCCGGTCGATGCATGAGGAAACTCTGGTCGGTGCCAAGTAGTCAGTGCTACAAGGTGAGTGCTCTAAAAACCCTATACTCAGTTACTGGTTGTTAGTGCCCAGGAAGGAGTTCTACGTGATCACCAGTTGCGATACCCCATGACCTATTGGACATGCCCAGTTGCAGTAGTGTTCTTCGTGACCAGTTGAGATACCCCGTGCCCAGGAGGTTGTACATGCGTGATTAGTTCTAGGTGACCAAGAAGAAGTTGTATGTGCCCACCAGTTCTCCATCCACCGTGTCTAGGAGGTTGTTGCCACAGGGAGGGGACTAATCCATGGGGCTACTCAATGGGAATACTCAATGAGCCTACTCAAAGGGAGGGGTCTACTCAATGGGGACTAATCACAGAGGTTACTCACAAGGACTAATCCAATGGGAAGGGGACTAATCAATGGAAATACTCAAAGGGGCTTATTCAATGGGAATACTCAATGGGAGGTGACTAATAACACAACTACACATAGAGTACTCAAAGAAGACACGTAGAGTTACACGATGATGAGGTTAAATGATGAGGTTAGATTAGGTTTGGTTACACATTGAGGTTACCCAATGAAGGTTAACAATGAGGTTAGGTTACACGATGATGAAACATATGATGAGGTTACACGATACGATGAGGTTAGGTTACACAAAGAGGACACATAGTACACATAATGTATACACACACGAATTCATAGGAGGTACGTGACACTCATAGCAGCCGCTAGCCATCAAGAGTCTTAGTAGTCAATAGTCGTAGTAACCTGTTGACCATATGACTAGAAGGTCAACATTAAGTCTACTCACATGGAAGAGCTCTAGTGCATGAAGCTCTTGTCGATGCAGGAAGAACTCTGGTTGATGCAGCTAGTTAGTGCTTGTCTGTGCAGCTTGTTCTAGTCTCATTGCTTGAACCTATACTCATCGAAACTATACTTTGTGCCCAATAGTTCGTACCCAACAGATTGGAAACGGATTGGATTGAGAACTGATTAGTCTGATGATGAGGCTGGACGGAAGGAGCGGCCAGAGGGGACTGATTAGTCTGTGATGATGAGGCTGGATGGAAAGAATGGACAGAGGAGAGCCCCGGCGTGAAGTGGGTGATCCTTAGAAATTTCCAAAAATAAAGACACCGCACTGCTTAGTGATTTCTTGTTGGCTGACTACTGGCTCACATCCCCAATACACACACCCCGTTGCCCACACCATACACGAGAGAAGAGAGAAGGCCCCCATGTTATCAACATATCAGAGAGAGAAAGGAGATGTATCCCAAGTTACCAACAAATTAGACTGATTGAACTATGGATGGACTACCTGGTTCGAAGCAGGCAATATTTTCGCTTGGTCCAGAATAAAAAAAAAAACTTATCATTCATGGACCGAAGGCACTCTCCTGAGGTACGAGAGGGAGGGGCGAGGTACAAGTCGCTGGACCGTATGGGAGAGGGTTTCGCCTAATAAAATCTCATCTTTTAGGGGGCCAAGACATCATTCCTATATGGGGCACTTAAAGTATATTTTATTCTTACTGAACATGGCAATTTCTGGAAGTTGACCTAGGAGAGGCAGGATTGCTTCGATTGCTTTTTGGTTTAGTATCCTCGCCACTTCTTGATTGATTTATTACGGGCGATAAGGAAAGGGCGGCAGCTGGCTTACTTCCTGGCTTGCCTAGCTGGTTGGTATTTATTAAAGAGTTGGTTGGCTGGAATAATCAATTTGGTAGGTTAGCTTTCATTTAAAATAGAATTATGAAAGGAGGGAATTATGTAAGCACACTATAAGTTGTTGAGCTTATTTTGGATAATTATGTATCTAATAATAATCATGGATTGTGAAGTTAATGGCTTGGATAATTTTAGTGGCTGATATGTATTGTTGTGCAAACCCAACACAATATGGTATGTCACACGGTACAACACTGCACTAAATGACACTGTACATTGGTTCCTACCTGCAT
>JZKD02S0052067.1:233679-269904 GCA_000966675.3 Picea glauca | reverse complement strand
TGATTAAAATATAAAGAAAACATAAGTGAATATATTGTTAAAAGAAATAAGATATTTTTTTGGATATTATAATTTTATGATAAAAAATTAAAAAAAAAATACATATGTATAAGAGAATAACCAATGAAAAACATAATTGAAATATGGAAGAGTAGTCATAATAGTGGAAAAAAAATTCTCAACATTATATTTCATGAAAGAATAACCAATAAAATGAAGATAAGCTTGAAAAGTAAATGTGATAAAACATTTTTCCAAATATGTATAAATAATAAAAGTTTTGTACAATTTTATAAATTAAAATACACATATATAGATAAAGAGTTAGAGAGAGTTAAAAGATGAGAGAATACTATTAAACACATGAGTAAGGAAGAGGTGAAAGATATGTATATTACCAAAGAGATGATTTATTAGATGAATTATTAGAAGCAACGATGATGTGAGTAAAGTATTTTAGGAAAAATAATATGGCTCTCTAATATTCCTAAGCTCCCAAATTAAGTTTATAATTTCATTTAAAAATTGATTATTTTTTTGGATCGATATAGTTAAAGTGATTGGGAGTTAGATTTTGTTTTAGATTAAAAAATTTCTCCATTCTAATAGAATAAATAACAATAACAAATTAATTTTACAAACTATTTAAATTTGTTTAATTTAACAAATATAAAAATAAAATTTACAACAAAAACTACCTTGAAATGAGAACTTATCTATAAAAAAAAGTTGATTGCCAATGGTGCCAACCTCTATCATACTTTTCCTCATCAACTATGGGTTGAATTGGCAAGAAAATTTGTGCATGGATTGGATAAAATAAGGAGAAAATGATGACGTGGATAGGATAAAATAAATAGAAATTTGAATGCATGTGTGTTAATCACATGTGCACACTTTTAAAAAGGTGCATGGATTCCTAACAAGTGTGCATATTTTTGTGTTAATCACATGCGTACGCTTTTAAAAATGTGTATGGATTCCTAACAAGTGTGCATTTTTTTGTGTTAATCACATGTGTACGCTTTTAAAAATGTGCATGAATTCCTAACAAGTGTGCATTTTTTCACTTGGAGTAAAATTTATGTGGAAGTCAATTCCTAACAAGTGTGCATTTTTTTGTGTTAATGCTTTTAAAAATGTGCATGAATTCCTAACAAGTGTGCATTTTTTCACTTGGAGTAAAATTTATGTGGAAGTCAACATGATCTATTCAAATAGGAATGTGTATTCAAATAGGAATGTGTGTGCATTTCTAGAGCGTATGTGCATTATTGAAATTCACAATGAGCATACATTGAGCATACATTCCCATTGCAACAATTTCGAAAGTTAACCTTTTACACCAACCCTAATATTTTTGTAGATTACCCCATTATTAATTGATTGAACAAATGTATGTGAAAGTATATCAAATTAGAGCTTAAGTGGTTTGGTGAGTATGTATCTACTAGAGTTTAAGTTTAAGTTGACACATGGGCACAATTCCTTCATATAAGGAGTTATATTCATGAATAGATTTTGTAGACATAGTTTCATATATCTTAAACTAATCACATTGGATTCCCCTTTTCTGGGTTGTTACTACTCCACTTGTTGACAATAGTGTTCTTGTTGTTAATATCTTCTTGTGAGTTCAAAGCTCATTTTAGCCATAATTTGTTGTTTCTTAAATTTTGAGTCTGAATTCAAGGCTCATCTTCAACAATTTTTGTTTGTTATTATTGATTTAATTTTTTACATGTGAATTCAATGCTTATTGTTGACATCACCTATTTTTGTTTTTGTTTGGATTGCTTGATGCATATTATAATGTGACATGCAAAGGAAAATGGAAAAAAACATCTATGCATGATCGATGTTTAAGAGTTTGTGGTACACATTGTGCAAAATATGAGTGTGTTCCCCCAAGGACATGGAAACACACAACTCTACCCTTGCTATGCTAATTGGAAAAAGCATGGAAACAAACTCAAGTGCTCTTAAATATGATATAACCATATTTTTTATATATGCATTGTTAATATATAATTATTAGGTTTTTGAGATTTGAGACATTAGTTATTGGTATAAGCATATAAAATATAAATAGGATGCAAATCTAAGATTTGTTAGGATTTAATTTTAGTTTCCCTTCATTTATGGGTTATTAATTGATTAGAGCATTGTTGTGTCTTGGTTGTGTGTTGCAATATATACACATTGTACATTACAACCAAGAATGCTTTTTATACATCCCTATATTGTGTAACTTACCTTAAGATGAAAGCAATTCTTAATATTATTTTCCACTTTTAGAGTAGTGCATTTATGTGATTGTACAATTTTTAAGATCATGGTAGATGCCACTTACAAGAAACTTGTTGATTCCTTTCAGATTTTTCATTTCTATCCCCGTTTCTTCTTCTTGAAGTATGAATTGTGGGTTAATGCAAAATGTAAATGTCATGTTTGTGTGGTATGAATTGTGTGTTAATGCAAAAATAAATTATGTGTCTTTTGACTCAAAACATAGTTACCAACTTAACGAGAACTCTACAAAGTTCTCATTTTTTGCGGGGTCAAACTTTTTACCTCGTTTTTAAAAATGGTGCTACAGATAGCACCCTCTCTCCCTTTTTAGGTGGTTTTTCGATATTTTAAATTTTCCGATCCAGAATGTTTCCACTTTTTTTTCAATGCTTATTTTTCATCTATTTTCAAAATTTTCAATTTTTTTTATTCAACCGTGTTTTTAGTCATTTTTTCATGCTTCTTTCAATCTTACAAATATTTTTTACCATTTAATTTTTTGAAGTTACGATTTTTCATATAATTGTGTCTCCTTAATTAATTTATGTGTTGACCTCAATCATTATGACTCCAAGCGAAGTGAAAACTGCATTTTTTTTTTTTTTGGTAGGAAGGCAACGACGACATCATTTAAACCACACCACCTGATGACGAACACCACGCACACAGATTAGGAAATAGAAAACAACGAATCTACACACTAGCACATTGAGAAAATGGGCAAAACATGCATAAATCAAAAGAAAGAAATGACTACCCGACCGACACAAACACGACAACGCCTACAAGCTAAGGACAACATCCACAATCCCGACACAACGGCTTCGACGACCAGTAACTAGAACCTCTATGGCATGCAAAACCAAATGCGTGAAGGCATTACAACCCAAGTCCTAACAACCGTTACAATAAACAACGCCCACATCGGGAAGCACAGACTCTGTCCAGGTTATCATTCACCTCTATCCCTGAGGGCGCACAATGATCCCCTCTTCAGGAATCATGTCGTCACAAGGCGATAGGCATGACGATAATCTTGACACAACATACCCCATGTAGACCAATAACCCAAGAAACTTCAACCTGCTAGGAGACTAAATTAACTGTCAAAACACAAGACGACTGACCCAAGCACCCAATCAACAGATCAACAAGACGACTATGACATTCATACGAAACAATAATTTCCTTGCCCAACAAAATCAATCTATACACAATAAATAATTGTCATTAAAACAAATAGTTCGTTGCAACTATCCTCCAAATCCCAAAATCAGATAAGTAATTTCCTAAGGAGGAAATTGCTATTTTTTAAAATGAAACAAAAGTGGAACATGTCTTTAACCATAAGTCGTTATCCTTACCAATTGAAATAGATATAAGTGTTTCCTAAGGGTGATTTCACTATCCTTTATTAGGAACAAAATGAATTTAATAATTTTCTTTAAATATAAATTTGTTGTCCCTTAAAGGTCCTTGTCGTCCGTTAATTATAAAACTGAAACATATATAATTATTTTCCTCAGGATGAGTTCGCTATCTAGTTAAGAAATCATAAACAAGTTTTATAATGATTACTGAATTCACTAAAATTCGCCAATAAGAAAATCATGAAAATTGCTATAAGAAAATCAAAACAAAATCCACATTGTCCACACTACCAAAATCGTTGTCTCTAATTCAAGTTTGGTGTCTATCATTGAATTTACTGTCTAGTAAATATATGTGAGAATGTTGTAAATTAAATACATGATATCTCTAAGTTAAATAGGTTATATTGTTGTCATTTAAATATATTATAGGCAGAATTAATCTATGATATAATGGAAATAATGTAAACATGTATATAGGTAAATTTATACAACATAGTGTAAATATATAATAAATATATCGCATGTAAATATGCAACGCGGGGTGTGAATATATAATGTAAATATATATCACAGAAGATACATAGTGTAAATATATACATTGGTAGTTAAAGACCAGTGAATACTTATTAGAAAGACTACTCCTGGGCTTAATTCCTAATGAAGAAGATATTGCTTATGAAATCTGTACATCGTGGGATAGGGGAGCTTTGCCTCGTTCCTGTTCCAAAGGATACTGTAAGAAGTGTTTTACTAAATGGTAATTAATAGATTGAGCTGAAAACATTAGCGTTTTATTGAACAAAATTTCACTAAAACCCAAATTCACCCAACATAACATTGCTTAAGATGACATGGATTCCGTAAGACAGTTGTCATGTCACAATGTGTACATATTTAACAAGTTTTCCCAAAATGGATATAATGGTTACACAACAAGTTGTTCGAATCTCCAAGTGCACGTTCACCTTACTGGACTGAATATGATGGAGAAATAAGATAAATGTTGGGTGAAATATGATAATACTGTCTTATAAAATCTATAATTAATTTCATTGTCCTTAAAACACCATCAATCGCACAACAAAAATGCCACATATGCTACCCATTCAGACAGAAACATATGCCCCCATTTACACTGTGGAACACCACCATTTGCACAGTAAAAAAAATCGTTGCCAATACACAGTCATACGAAGCAATAAATTCGCCCAACCAAATACACTGTCAAACACAACCATCTATTCTCTGTCACTCATAAAATTTGGGGATATCACTGTTGAAAATAAACTCTATCTATCAATCAAGGGGGTTCGTTGCCACAAGTATTATAACTCTGAATATAAAAATGTTGACCCATAATTTAAACTGTGAATATAAAATCGCTAATTATAAACTGTGAATACAAACTAGCTGCCACAGGTATAAAATCGTTGAATATACATTTGCTGACCCATCATCTAATTGTGAATATAAAATCGTTGAATATAGACTGTGAACATAAACTGTGAATATAAAATCACTAGATATAAACTGTGAATACAAACTAGTTGCCACAGGTATAAAATCGTTGAATATACATTTGTTGACCCATCATTTAACTGTGAATATAAAAGCGTTGAATATAGACTGTGAACATAAACTGTGAATATAGTCACTAGATATAAACTATGAATACAAACTAGCTTCCACAAGTATAAAATCGTTGAATATACATTTGTTCACCCATCATTTAACTATGAATATAAATCACTGAATATAGACTGTGAACATAAACTGTGAATATAAAATCACTAAATCTAAACAGTGAATGCAAAATCATTGCCACCCAATATATAATCGTTGTTATGTTGTAAGGGATATCGTTGGTAATAGTCTATTAAATATATGCAGACAAGTAAAACGTTGTCCCAAAATTTTATTATCAAACATTAAAAATTGTTCAAACGCAATCAATAGAAAAGGGTAATTACTGAATTTACAGAGGGTAATTTGCAGACAAGTAAAATGGTAAATCGTTGTCATAATAAAATGGTAAAACATAGAGTTGATATAAAAACACAGAGAGTATTAAGATGTTCATGGAAAGGAATGATAAACAGTAGCAACATTACTCAATCACAAGAAGGCGCAACAACAATCATTCAACCAAGAATCAATCAACGTAGAGATGAGTAAGGGTAGACAGCTGGTATTTTTTTATATCTTTCGCTCATCATCCATGCATAAAAAAACAAGGCATTAGAATCTATAGGTCTATAAACACCGAAGTGACGATCGTCGATTCAGCTCCTGGCCGACTGCTTAGGAATGGACTCATGACTTAGGGATAAGGGCGGAAGATAAGCACAATCTAATCATAATAATCAATAAAACCCACACAAATAAGTTACTGAAATCAGAATTTGGGTTTGCCAAAGGAAATCCATCAGAAAACAACAAGCAAGGAGATTACAATATCGTAGGAAAGCAGGTGCAAAGAAGTGCATGGAAATGAAATCTTAAACGAGCACAGAGAACTAACACGAGTAAATTTAAATTCAATGCAAGTAACAATTAAATTGGTGTACCTTGGCCAAACGTGATTGCTCAGTAGTTTATGTCTCGCGCGTGCGCTCCGTCTAGCTTCCGCTTGCCGACCAATGTGGCCTCATCGGTACCTCCCAACCAATGCTAGGGGTACTCTTATCCCCCCGAGTCCCCCGAGTCAGGGGCCACACACACTATACCAGAGAACAACTAGCTCCCAGCTCGCCTCGCAAGGTCAAGCTACCACTCATTACCCGTGCTGAGTATCCCAACTCCCACAAGATAAGTCAGCCAAGACAAAAATTCTGTAGTGTAACATTACACATAAAGATTAGATCCATACCCCTCCTCCTTCATCCTTTTTATAGAGTTTTTAAGTGATTTCCTTCCCAAATTCTTATTTAATTTCTTTTTCATTAATTTAATCAGAAAAACCTGCCCCGTACACATGTCACCCATCCCCCTAGTTGCACCAGAAATTAATTTCATTATTCCTATTTCTCTCACCCACCAAAAAGCATTCCTAAAAATGCTCCTTGGTATCCCAATATCCTCTTACACATTTTTATGCTAAAAATTATTATGCTAATCATCCTAGTCCCCATTTTTAATGATGACTAGACTTTTTTTTTCATGCAAGGAAGTTAATGGTTGAAATCACAACCCTTTATTTATTGTGACGACGAAGTGGATGCAAGTTTGTAACCCATGTATTAATGGACATCTAGTGCTTGTTGGAGAAGAACATGCAAGTTTGTAACCCATGTATTAATAGCTGAAGAATTAATCTCACTTCCAACAGTGGAAGTTCTTCTCTTTCTATTCAATTCCAGACGCCAGTGATGGATCTCCGTGACCATAGGCTCAATGTTCATTACCAGATCTGTCAATGAGTCCAACTCTTTCTTGCACCTCACTGCAATGCCAACGTGGTGACGAATCTGGCTGATTAACATGTCAATGCCGACACCAATAAATCCATTGAGGAAATCAAGATGTGCCATGATATGATTTTCTCACAGTAGTAATACCCATAATCCCCTTTATAACACAATAAAAACAGTCACAGAGACGACTGAATGTATATGTTTGAAAATCTGTGAAGAATAACAATAACTTTTCCCCTCAATTCAATCGACTCCTCCTGCAACACTAACAGTACGAAACCCTTAAGCCTGTGTGTAAGCAAGCAGAAATTGGAGCAATAATTCCAAAGCATTCCCAACTGATATCTTATAGTGGCGCGGATCCATTCAATTGAGATGCTTAGATTGCATTGCAAGTCATGGCCGATTTTCATGGCATTTTCTAACCTCTCCAATAATGATTGGAATAAAAATGAAAGACGAAGAATTTTCTTTTGCTCTAGTGTCACGGTTGGAATAAATAACACGTGGAAGTCTCTTATATAATTCACTAGTGGAATTATAAGAGAGCGCAGAAACTTTGTTTGATGTGACGTTGGGATAAATGATAACTGATATCGGAGGGTGGAGGAACTTTGTAATAACTGATATAGGTGTATAAAGATGAGCACGAAGAGAGATTCAAAATGAGTTGGAGGTTTTTTTATTTCTTCAGAAAATTTCTCAAATATATATATATATATATATATAAAAGAGAGTACATAAGGACAAATTACATAGCCCATAAGTAGTATTCAACTGTGGATATCATCACCCACAAAAGAAAAGATAAGTAGTATTCAACTATGGATATCATCACCCACAAAAAAAATTCTACCGTGTACACTATAAGGATCCCAAAGTTACACAGATCTCTTATTAATCATCCTCTATATAGTCTAGGATTGCAATGATATTGCTATATACAATCCAGATACAATAGTAATGTCAATATTAAAAAAAATATCAGAATGGTTCGACAAAAGCCAAGTATCCAAAGTAGACCCAAATACTATCTATCATATATAAAGCCGCAGAGTAAGTGGGGGGCCCTCCTGGCCATCCTGCCATGTGTTGTAGTGGATTCTCCCTTCCGAAACATGGAGTGCTTTTTTAGAAAGAATGTCTGCCTCCACATTCTCTTCCCTATAAATATGATCAAATCTGATATCATGGAAATGTGAAGCAAGAATACGAATCTTCTCCATCCAACCCAAGAGTGATGAAACATATAAATTGCATCTATGATTTAACCAATCCACCACTATCTTTGAATCCCCTAAGACCTGTCGCTGATCAATACCAATCTTGTGTGCTAAGGATAAGCTTGCCCATACCCCGAGAAGCTCTACCCTGGTATTAGTACCCATCCCACAGTATAAATTCCACCTATATATAGTATTTCCCCCATTCAAAATCATACCCCCATCTCCACAGAGTGTACCATTGTTTTGTGAAGCTACATCAAACCAACATATATTTGACAAAGTAATATCATGAGGTTTCTTTTTCCTTTTTGGAGAATAAGGAAGAGGAGGTTGGGCCCTGGGAGCATCCAATAAGCCTTAGATCTGATACACAACACCCATAACATAAGGTGATCGGGATTCAAAAATGCTTTTGTTCCTTTCCATCCACAAAAACCAACAAGTCAAAGCAGGAAGAGTCCTCTGGGATTTTTCCACTGAGATCCAGGTTTCATAACATAGAGTTAAGGATCAGCCTCCCCAAATGGTATTAAAATTGTAAATAGTTGACAGAGTATAACAAACAAATTTTGAGAAGAAACAATTAATAAACAAGTGTGAATTAGTCTTCTCTGCATTAAAGCATAAGAAGCAAATACTCGGTCTTTCTAAGGTTATCCCAAGTAAGAGTTGTATTCTCCAGTGCCAGCCATATAAAAAGTTTTAACTTATATGCTATATCCCATGACCAAAGCTGTCTGCGCCAACCTGTGATGGGAGTTGGCCAATATTTCTTTGCCAATGCATTGTAAACATTTCTGACAGTGATAAAACCCAAAAGATCACCACCTGTCCAAATTAGTGTGTCCTCCTTCGAATGTAGTTGAATCCCCACTAAAATGAGGGCCTGACATTAGGCATTCCATTCAGTTGCAAGATTTCCACTGAACTCTAAGTCTACACTAGATTTCCACTGATTGGTGACAAAACCCAAAGACGATCGAGCCATAGCTTGATAAAGATAACATGTGTTTTTCACCTTAAGTGCCTCACAAAGTTCAGGAGATAAAAGGGAAGAGTAGTCAATCCCCAATATCTTATCCAGTCCAATAAATATCGAGGATCCCTTCCCTGGATTCCAACTAATCCACCATGTGATGATGGGTAAGGATTTAAGAAAATTTTTCCAAATCTGTGAGGTTGTAGAATTAAATGGTGAACCCGACTGTAACCAGGTTTCCACTGAGCAATAGGGGAAATATTTATCCTTAACCACTTGATTCCAAATACTTTCCTTAAATAAAACGCGCCACAAGGAATTTTCAGCCAGTGCCCGATTGAAAAGAAAGATATTCTGGAGGCCCCAACCACCGAGATGTTTAGGCTTTGCAATTGTCTCCCAGCTGCAAAGGTGCATTCCCTGAGCTTTTCCACCCCCAGACCAGAGGAAATAAAAAATAAGCATACGAATTCTAGAGAGGATAGAGGCTGGAACAACCGCCAGGGCTATCAAGTATACAGATTGAGTTTCCAGAACCATTTTAGCAAGTATTAATCTGCCCCCAAGTGTCAGCCATCGATTGCACCACTGTTTAATCCTTTTCTCAAATTTAACAATAAGCCATCTCCAATCTTCAAAGGTACTCCTCTCCACTTTTAGAAAATATCCTAAGTAACGAAAACCCACAGATAGCTCCACAAAATTAAAGGAAAATATGGATTTGAACTCCTCCAGTAGAACTCCATGAATCCTGGAGAAATGAAAAGTCGATTTGAGTGGACTAATTTTAACGCCCGAAGCACAACATAACTGATCCAACAAAGATTTAATCACTTGTCATTCATCTAAATTAGCCTTTGACATGATAAGTACATCATCAAAAAAAATAAGATGAAGAATTTTAATAATCCTAGAAACCTTAACACTAGATAAAAAGCCATCCACTTGTCCCTTTTTTAAAAGGAGACTGATACTCTCCATAACAAGTATAAAGAGCAAAGGGGAGAGCGGGCAGCCTTGATGCAACCCCCGTTCGCTAGAGAAAGTATGAGAGGCCTCCCCATTTATCAGTACCGAGAAAGAGGAGCTAACCACACATCTCATTATCCAGTTTATAGAATGAACACTGAAACCCGTTTGTACTAGAATCATGTAAAGGAAATCCCAATTGACACAGTCATAAGCTTTCCTAAGATCCAGCTTAAGGATCAAGGCTTGAATTTTCTTAGCCTTGATGCTATGTATACATTCTTGAGTTGTACCGATTGCATCCAGAATCTACCTTCCCTTTAAGAAGCCAATTTGTTTACAAGAAAGCTCCCTCAAAAGAATTGGTTTTATCCTATTTGCAATAACCTTAGAGATCAACTTGTAGCATAGATTGCAGAGCATTATAGGTCTATAATCCCCAAAAGTCCGAGGGTTATTCTCCTTTTGGATTAGAAACAATAAGGTAGAATTTAAAGAACTTTTGATCCTCCCTCTAACGCTAGTATCTTAAACTAAGTCCACCAGATCATCACTTACAACCTCAAAGAATTTAGTATAAAACTCAACTATCCACCCGTCTGGGCCAGGACTTTTGTCAACTGCAAAGAGTTTCAAAATGTCCCAAATTTCCTCTTTAGTTACCGATTTATCAATTTGAGCAGAATCCTCATTCGATATAAAATGAGGAAACAGTTGAACAAGATTCAATTGATCTACTGATGAGGTATGGGAATCCTTAGTAAATAGGTTCTTGAAATATCTGTTTGCCTCATATTTAAGAGCTTCTTGTCCTCTATGTTCCTTCCCTAGTTCATCCCATCTCCCTGGGATGTTTATGATTCATCTTTCCATTAGAAACTTTATGAAAGTATTTGGTATTTTGGTCACCAGACTTTAACCAAACAACACGACTTCTTTGTTGCCAATGTTCTTCCTCAATGATTAGGAGATGATTGTGTTCTGAATCTAGTGACTTCAATCTGTTAGCAAATGTAGGATGAAGCCCTGATATAGGTAGATTTGAAAGAGTAGTCATGATCTCCTCTTCTAGAGTTGTTAATATTTTTAGTTGATCAGATCGTCTAACCTGTGCCCAAGACTTGATCTGAGTTTTAAGAACTTTCATCTTCCAAACAAATCTAACTTGGATATATGTTTCCACTAAGAAACCTAGGTCCTGCCAAACCTCACAAACAATAGACACGAAGTTCATCTCATTCTTACAAGAAGGATTTAATTTGAAAGGATATGCCTTTGGGTACGGTTGAAATTCGAACTGAACAGCCACTGGTGCATGATCGGAGACAAAGGGAAGATCGACCCATGACTGAAACCTACCCACATCCGTGAGAAGGCTTTTTTAGACAATAACTCTGTCCAGATGCTTAGATATACTATCCCTGCCACTTCTACCATTCCTCCAAGTCGACACAGTGTCGACTGGTACCAAATCAATCAACTGATGTTCCAACATCAGATTCTTAAAATACACTACAAGTTTATCCAGCTGTGCTTCTGCACCCCAGACCTCATCAGCACCTAAGTTAAAGTTTAAATCACCTGCAAGAAACAAATTCTTAGTGTCCAATAAACCACTCAAAACCACACGATCCCAAAATAACTTCCTCTCAACACAGAGCCCATATACATTTAAAAAACAAATATCTTGTTTGTTCTCCAATGAAATGGCATTAATTATAATGCCCCCGATACACAATGAAGGCTTCAACATAAAAAAAATTGGATCCCATGCCACAAGAAGCCCTCCCGAATTCCCAAGAGAATTGACAACAAAAATACACCAACTAGGAATAAATCTCAACATGAAATGTCGTGCCTTTTCCTCATCTACAAGAGTTTCTTGTAAAAAAATCATGTCTGACTTTACGTTTTTACATACTCTATGCATGGAGGCTAGTTTAAGGGTCCCTCCCACCCCACGAATATTTAAGGATAACAAAATCATGGTTTGGCGCATGCAAGGGATTTCAGACCTCTAAGCGCCCCCGAATCATAAGTAGAAGAAGAAATAATGCCACGTGCATTCCCTGTGAGAGTAGCCTGCTTACGATCACTTCTCGTCTTAATTGGAGAAGTCTCAAAACCAATTCCTTTTGACCAAGTGTAACTAGGTCCTACTCCCCCACCATGAAGTTCTGAAGGATTCACTAAATCCATTGAGGCTGACAATGGTAGAACAACATTACCAAGATACGTCGTAAGCGACACCAAAGTATCGGCCTCCTGAATAGATGGAGCTAGAGATTCCAATGTCTCCCCAAGTGAACAATCTCCTGGTTCATCCTCCCGATAACCAGGAAGTAAATAGGGTTCGGTCCCCCCCAAGTCTTCTCCCAACCCAGTGTTCTCAAATGAAGCAAGAGTAACATGTAGGGTAGTCCCCACCTCAAAAAAATGATTCTCAGAAACTGATTGACAAGCATTGGATTCCAAAAATGAAGAGTGGGACCTAAGCAGGTCAGGTGCAGGTTTGTCAACCCCCGTAATTAGGGGGAGGTCTCTCTGAGGAGTAGAGTCCAACCCAGAAGTCAAAAGATGCACTTGAGACTCAGAAACAACCCGAGAAGCTAGAGTAGGATCACATGGGGGCCTAACTGGCTCAGGCCCATGTAGAGATGAAGCATCCAAAGCGAGATTTTCCCAAGATGTAATAGTATTAAAAAGACCAAGACAGTGCACTTTTACCTTACCTGTAAGTGTATCAGATCCTGAATCATTCCGAGACTCTGAGGAGAGAGGGCCAGGTACTCCTCGAGCAGCCAAATCAAATTCTGGCGAATCAACTCGTGGCATTTTCTGAAGGCGAGAGTTCTCTGATTCTTCCTCCTCCTCGAAGCCTTGACAACTGCTTCTCAGGTGTCCTATTTTTCTACAAAGAGTACAATGAAATGAAATCCCCAGGTAATTGAGTGTCTGTGAGAAAAATTGATCCCACCACTGGACGTCCAAAGTTTCCAACAATCCACAGTGTATGTCGACCTGAACCAATATCCTTCCTAATTTATGGTCCGATGTGCACAGTTCTTTATCATACACATAGATAAAGCGGCCCAAAGAATTTCCTATGGCCATTAATGCGCTTTTATTCCATAAATTCAAAGGGATCCCTGGGAGCAGTATCCACGGGTGTCTAAAATGAAAATATTCTTATGCTATGTTGAATGACATCCTCCACCCCTCTAGCATTATAATCCCACCATCAAATGGCCATAGCCTGCCTAAAATTTTCTCTGCACCCTCTATCGATTTGAAATTAAAGCTGAAGTAGCCGCACGGGAGAAAATATAGCTCTGGAGTATATCCAAACAAAGGAGTCCAGTTCGCCTACATCCAGCTTAGTAGAGGAGTAAAAGAATGAGAGGGAAATGAAAATCTACCCACCAAAGAGGTCAATGCAAGTTTCACTGCTTCCTCCAAAACCAAGTCATCACCCAAAACCATTTTGCATCGAGCCCGATTGGGCAACCATGAATTCTTAGGAAACTGTCTGTAAGGATATTTCTTACAGCCCCCCTGAGAAGACTCTCCACCACACTGTTGAGTAGTGACCTCGTTTTTGACAGCCCCTTCAAACTCTGTATGACCGGAGTGCAAAGTGTTCGACCTCTCACCTATAACTCTGCCCGAATGATGAAGAAGGAAATGACTCCACCGTTGGTTTCAAAAACTGATGAGAGGTTCCATGATGTTAAATTTGCCAGCATCGACAGTCATCTCCAATGAGAGGCCATGTGGTCCACCTTGAGGCTAGCTAGGGATATTTGGAGAATCAACCAGTCTTGTGAGGTATTGAAAAAATCCAGGGGGAACGTACAACCTCTGTGAGTCAAACCAAAAGTCAGGACGAATGAGATGCTATGTGAGTCTAATGTAAAAGTCAAGGGAAACGTACAACCTCTGTGAGCATAGACAATCTAGTGCAAAAGTCAGGGGGAACGTACAACCTCTATGAGCACAGACATAATAGTGCAAAAGTCAGGGCAAACGTATAACCTCTGTGAGCCTAGTCAAGCCTTGTGAGCCATGACCAAAAGTCAAGGCACCTAGCAAAAGTTAGGTTGAATATAAAATTCCTATGAGCTAGAAACAAATGATATTCCTAATATTGCAAATGGTATAAATGTATTGATCTAGTGTGTTGGCACGTGTAACTTTATCCACCATGAAGAGAATTTTGAATTGCCTTGTAATGAGTCAAGTTGTAACTAAAGTCTCAAGTCTAGTTCTATTTTAGAATTGAAGTGTAATGTTGAGTTGTAACTGAAGTCTTAAGTCTAGTTCCATTTTTGAAATAAAGTGTAATGTTGAGTTGCAACTGAACTCTTAAGTCTAGTTATATTTTCAAACTAAAGTGTAATGTTGAGTTGTAACTGAAGTCTCAAGTCTAGTTCTATTTCTGAACTAAAGTATACCAGTCTCAAGTCTAGTTCTATTTTCAAACTAAAGTGTAATGCTGAGATGAAACTGAAGTCTCAAGTCTAGTTCTATTTTAGAACTAAAGTATACCAGGCTCAAGTCTAGTTCTAAGTTCGAACTAAAGTATGAAGCTGAGTTATGATTAAAGCATGCAAACAGGTTACTATTTCGAGTCTCTCCTCTTCTCCTCTTCAACCTATATAAGTAGAGTTCGACCCCTCTCTTCAACACAATTTTGATATGCAGGTTAAGGGAGAAGCAATAGAGGAGCATATCAGTGATAAAGAAGTAGCATACCAAAGCAGCATATCGGTGTTGTATATCTGCAATAGAGGCTGCATATCAGAGGCATATATCAGCAACATACCAGTGTTGTATATCAACAATAGAGGCAACATATCAGAGGTGTATTTCAACAAGGTCTCTTAGGTCTTTGTCAGGTCAGAGTCATCTTGGAAAGCTATTTAAGAGCAATAACATTCATGGTGGATATTTATAAGTGATCTTACATTATTAATGCAATAAAGGAATATCGTTTGCTGGGGTTTTTCTCCCTGTACAGGGTTTCCCCAGGGTATATGTGTTGTTGATGTGCATGCTTACTTATCTACATAGTTATTGTTATTCGATTATGATTTGGTATTGTTGAAGTGTATTAAGATGGAATCAAAGTGTTGAAGAAAATAAAAGAATTAATCCTCATAAGAAATCAAGCTCATAATTTAACATGGTATCAGAGCATAGGGTGTGTTAAATGTGTTGAAGTGCAACAACATGTACACATAGATCCAAACTATCTTGATTAATTTTCCAGTGTGAAGTCCATGGCATCCTCCATTTCAGTCAAGGTCGAGGATAGGCTCGAAGGAGCTGCCAACTTCAATGTGTGGAAGCTCCGGATAACGAATATCTTGCAGGAGCATGATCTTGAGAAGTATGTGACCACAATGGTGGAGGAACCCATGAATAATGTAGGAAGAGCGACCTTTAGGAAGAGTCAAGCAAAGGCCAAGTGATTCATCTGAGACTGTAATGAATTCATTAATGACTGCCAAGGACTGTATGGATACCTTGGTGAATCTGTATGAGAAACAGGCTCCAAGTCAGAAGAGGACACTTAAGCACAATATTAATTATTTGAAGATGGAGAAAGGTGAATCAGCGGCATCTTTCTGTTCCAAGATAGCCCAGATCAGAGATCATCTTTTGGTCACAGGGGTGACAGTGGACGATGAAGATTTAGTGCAAGTCATTTTTTACGGTCTTCCTTCTTCATGGGAGACCTTCTTATCCAGTGTAAGTGGGAGAGAGATTCAGCCCATGTTTGAGAGATTATGGCATGATTTCCTCGAGGAGGAAAGTGGCACAACTACCAGGAGTGAGCCAATGAAAGAAAAGATCTCAACTTTAGCATCAAGATTCAAGGGAAAGAAGAAAGGAACTTTCTAGAAAGGCTCTCAAGGGAAGACAAACACCAAAGGTACATTCAAAGGAAAGAATATTGGTACATATAGGATTAAATGCTTTAGTTCTAATAATTTGGGTCATTTTGCTAAAGATTGTTGGTTTAAAAAGAAATATCCAAGGAAAGGGAAACATCATGCCTCAACTGCTGAGGATGATGAATCCAAAAGAAATTAGAAAATTCCTTCTAATGAGAAAGAAAATAGAAAAGAATAGTACTTGGTTTCAGCCTTATCTAGTTCAGTTTTCATGGGGCCGAAAACTTGGTTAGTAGACAGTGGTGCATCAAAGCACATGATAGGGTACAAGGAGATCCTCTCATATTTCAAGACAAAATATTTTGCAGAGCATGTTGAGCTTGGGGATGACAAATATTACAAGATAGAGGGAGTAGGCTCTATCTCCCTTAGATTGGAATCTGGGGCTAGACTTCATGTTGATGAAGTATTATATGTTCCAGGGTTCAAGTAGAATCTACTATCAGTTGCAACCCTTGAGGACAAGGGATATTGGGTGATCTTCAAGGACAGGAAGGTAGTACTATGGGCTAAAGGTAGACACTTAAGTACAACATAACCCATTGGAACTCGCAGTGGAGGATTGTACGTCATTTCAGGACAGTTAGTTTAGGAATTGGTTCATGATGCGACTAGCTCCAATGAGTTATGGCATAGAAGACTTGGACATATTCATTACAAAGATCTTCCAGATCTACAAAACATGGTATGTGGCATGCTCTCTATTTCTCTTAGTAAAAATGAAATTTGTAAGGGATGCATGCTAGGTAAAAATATAAATAAATCATTTCCTAGTAGTGACAACAGAGCTCAAGGCATCTTAGATCTGGTTCATTCTGATGTATGTGGTCCCATGTCATCTCCCTCACTCAGTGGTTGTTTGTATTATGTCATTTTTATTGATGATTACTCAAGAAAATGTTGGATATATTTCCTTAAAGCTAAAAGTGACACATTTGATAAATTCAAAGAGTATAAAGCCTTTATTGAAAAGAAGACAGGGAAACACATCATAATCCTTAGAACAAAAAATGGAGGAGAGTTTGAATCTCTCTAGTTTGAGGATTTCTACAAGTCAGCAAGAATCAAGAGAGAGTTGATCGTGCCATATAACCCTCAGAAAAATGGTGTTGTTGAGAGGAAAAACATGACTATTTGTGAGGCGGCGAAAGTAATGATGTTTGACTAGGATCTGCCAAATTCTTTATGATAAAAAGCTACCTCCACTGTTGTGTATATTCAAGATAGGTGTCCACATGCTATCTTGAAGGAAAATACTCCTAAAGAGGTCTTCTCAGGGATCAAACCTGAAGTAGAAAATCTAAGGATATTTGGGTGTCATGTGTATATTCATGTCCCTAAGGAAAAGAGGACAAATATGGAACCCTCAGGCAAGAAAGGGGTTTTTGTGGGGTACAATGAGAACTCCAAGGCTTACAGGATTTATGTACTGGGTCAAAGGAAAATAGAGGTAAGCAGAGATGTGGCTTTCCATGAGGAAGCCACATTTAATAAATCCAAAGAGCTTCAACATGAATCAGAAGCAGTTCAACCAGCTTCACTCTCTTCTGAAAATGAAGAGTCAGATGCTTAGAGGGAGGAACCTCGTGAAGGGAAAAGTAATGAGCCCCTAGAACCTACTGAAGTGTTAGAAAGAACTCTTGAAGAACCTCCAGCCAAAAGGAATCCAGGGTGGCTTAAATAAATAGTGCAAGAAGAAGAAAGGATAGCTACTCCCAAAGGAACTTTTAGGGAAAGGAAGAGGCCTCATAGGTTTGGAGTCTATGTTGCACTGATGAGCAACATTAGTGATGAAGAACCTTCTTCATTTGAAGAAGAAGATAAATTACAAGTATGGAAGGATGCCATGCTTGAGGAATACAAGTCTATTATAAAGAACAATGTTTGGGACATTGTGTCGAGGCCAAAAGACAAATCAATGGTTTCTTCCAAATGGATATATAAGATCAAACATGCATCTGATGGAAGTGTGGAAAAGTTCAAAGCAATATTTGTAGCCAGAGGCTTCACTCAAAAAGAAGGAATCGACTACGAAGAGACTTTTTCCCCTGTAGCCAGGTATACCTCCATTCGAACTATTATTGTTTTAGCTCCCGTTCTTGGTTGAAGCTACATCAAATGGATGTAAAAACAACATTCTTGAATGGAAATATTGGACAAGAGGTCTTTGTGGAACAACCATATGGTTTTGTACTGCATAACAAAGGCACTCTTGTATGCAAGCTAAGGAAGGCCTTGTATGGTCTTCAACAGGCTCCCAGAGTTTGGTATGACAATATTGATAGCTTTCTTAAAAGCTTGGGATTTTAGAAAAGTGATGTTGATGCAAATCTGTACTTCAAGGTAAGAGGTAACCAACCTATTATACTAATCATGTATGTTGATGATCTCTTTCTAACAGGAGATGAAGGGCTAATAGCCTGGTGTAAGAGGGAGTTAACCTCATAATTCGAGATGAAAGACTTAGGCTTGATGCATTACTTCCTAGGATTAGAAGTATGGCAAAGACATGGCGATATTTCCAGCACAAGGAAAATACACAGTGGATGTACTAAAGAGGTTTGGTATGATGGATTGCAAATCCATGTCTACTCCGATGATTACCAACCTAAGGAAGTTGCATGATTCTGATATAGGTTCAGATTTGGTGGATCCCACCATGTATAGGCAGCTGATTGGATCATTGATGTACATGATCCACACTAGGCCAGATATATGATATGCAGTGATTGCAATGAGTCAGTTTATGACTGAATCGAGACAGAGACACTGGGTGGTAGAAAATCACATTTTGAGATATCTCAAAGGGACCATTACTTATGGTATGAGATATACATCCAATGGTGGTTTATTTATGCATGGGTATGCAGATGCTGACTGGGAAAGAATCCCAGTGGATCGAAAGAGTACTTCTGGATACTGCTTCAGTTTAGGATCCGCTATGATCTCTTGGTCAAGACGGAAGCAAGGATCCATTGCACAGAGTACAACAAAGGTTGAGCACATTGCAGCAAGTGATGCTAGCAAGGAAGTAGTATGGCTCAGAAAATTTGTTTCTAGGTTGTTTGGAGACAAGCTCGAGATGACGGTGGTTCACTGTGATAATCAAAGTTTCATAAAATTGACAGAGAACCCGATATTTCACGACAGGTCAAAACATATTGACATGAGGTACCACTACATCCGAGACTTGGTCCAGAGAAAAACTGTAAAGTTACAGTACATAGCCATGAGCAAGCAAGTAGCTGATATCTTGACTAAGCCTCTGACCTCGAGACAATTTGTGCAGCTGAGAGGCAAGATTGGTGTGGCTGAGAATGACTCCCTCCCCGAGAGGGAGTGTTAAATTTGGTAGCATCGACATTCATTCTCCAATGAGAGGCCATGTGGTCCACCATGAGGCTAGCTAGGGAGATTTGGAGAATCAACCAATCTTGTGAGGTATTGACAAAAGCCAGGGGGAATGTACAACCTCTGTGAGTCAAACCAAAATTCAGGATGAACGAGATGCTATGTGAGTCTAATGCAAAAGTCAAGGGGAATGTACAACCTCTGTGAGCATAGACATTCTAGTGCAAAAGTCAGGGGAAACGTACAACCTATGTGAGCATAGACAGACTAGTGCAAATGTCAGGGGGAACGTACAACCTCTGTGAGCCTAGTAAAGCCTTGTGAGCGATGAGCAAAATTCAAGGCACCTAGCAAAAGTTAGGTTGAATATAAAATTCCTCTGAGCTAGAAACAAACGATATTCCTAATATTGCAAATGATATAAATGTATTGATCTAGTTGGTTGGAATGTGTAACATTATCCACCATGAAAAGAATTTCAAATTTCCTTGTAAAGAGTCGAGTTGTAACTAAAGTCTCAAGTCTAGTTCTATTTTAGAACTAAAGTGTAATGTTGAGTTGTAACTGAAGTCTTAAGTCTAGTTCTATTTTCAAACAAAAGTGTAATGGTGAGTTGCAACTGAAGTCTTAAGTCTAGTCCTATTTTTGAACTAAAGTGTAATGTTGAGTTGTAACTGAAGTCTCAAGTCTAGTTCTATTTTTGAACTAAAGTATACCAGTCTCAAGTCTAGTTCTATTTTTGAACTAAAGTATAATGTTGAGTTGAAACTGAAGTCTCAAGTCTATTTCTATTTTCGAACTAAAGTATACCAGTCTCAAGTCTAGTTCTAAGTTCGAACTAAAGTATGAAGCTGAGTTATGATTAAAGCATGAAAACAAGTTACTATTTCGAGTCTCTCCTCTTCTCCTCTTCAGCCTATATAAGCAAAGGTCGACCCCTCTCTTCAACACAATTTTGATATGCAAGTTAAGGGAGAAGCAATAGAGGATCATATCAGTGATAAAGAGGCAACATACCAAAACAACATATCAGTGTTGTATATCTGCAATAGAGGCTGTATATAAGAGGCATATATCAACAACATATCAGTGTTGTATATCAACAATAGAGGCAATATATCAAAGGTGTATTTCAACAAGGTCTCTTAGGTATTTGTCAGGTCAGAGTCATCTTGGAAAGCTCTTTAAGAACAAGAATATTCACGGTGGATATTTGTAAGTGATATTACATTATTAATGCAATAAAGGAATGTCGTTTGTTGGGGTTTTTCTCCCTATACAGGGTATATGTGTTGTTGATATGCATGCTTACTTATCTACATAGTTATTGCTATTCGGCTATGATTTGGTATTGTTGAAGTGTATTAAGCTAGAATCAAAGTGTTGAAGAAAATAAAAGAATTAATCTGCATAAGAAATCAAGCTCATAATTTAACAAGTAGGTAGATGGGTAGTAAAAGACTTGTTAGAGACATTAAATACACATGCTTGTTCCCAGGCGACTTCATCTATTGCACTCATGAAAGCTTTGATGATAGCATCTGTCATGGGGAGTGTTGGACCAAACGAAGATGTGCCACCTAACTACCACTAAAGACAACTTGAGAATGACGAGGAGTAGAACCTCTAATCGAGGAGCTCAATTAATACATATTGTATTGATGGGGATTTTCCATTGGCTACTTTCTCAGTGCATTACACTTGGCTACATTAACCTTGTGTTTCCCTATTGTTAGACTCTAGTATATCCATGTTTGTGACCACCCTTACCTATTGAATTTCCCACCATTTTTGTCACATTCTTATATTGAGCATTCCACAACTACTATATCGTTCATGATTGCATTTGTGACTACTTAATAATAATTCAAGTATTGGTTATTTACCTAGAAGTACTGATAACATAAGAAAAGTAAAAAATTCTTAATAATAAGAATAATATTGGTAAAAAAAATGTTGATATAGAGCTATAAGATCAAGAAGTATATGTAAAGGTATACATATGAAAATATTGCCAAGTATCAATACCAATGGTCTTGAACCTAACCAAATGTTGATAAACATGTGATAGGTAGTAAATTTGAGTTTTGTGTACAATGATTATATGATATAACAAACCTTCCAAATGAGATCTCCTAGGGATGGTTGAGAGCCAAAGGATGGTGGGAATGGTGCCACATGTCATCGAGGTACTAGGAATTAAAACTATGGATTATTTCTATATCTGCATGTGTTGTGCATCGAGCTATCTCAACCCTCAATCTTAATCCAATGATGGGAATGCAAACTTGTAGTTTCAATGGAATTTACCCTAGTTTCATTTGGTCATTTTGACCTTGCCCTTTGTTCTCTAGTCAAGATTGACTTTTATAGAAATGGTGTTTGGAGGTTGAAAGGGTGTCACTTCCTTTTTCTTTTCACATCGTTTTAGCTAGTATTGGTGGGCACCCTACTCGTTGCTCTTATGGGTGGTTTGAAATATTGGATTATTTAGTCAATATAGGTTCTCCTCTACTCATTTCATGGGTATTACACCTTTGCGAGTGAGGACTGTGTCCATTTGAATAAACCAAAGATTGCATTGGTGTGTTTAGTCATTATTGAAGAAATTTCATGTTTGGTTGATGCTCATAGTGGAGGTCTATTTGTGGAGGTTGAAATCACCATTAATTCAACACCAAACCTCAGAAATAATGGCAATGTAAGCTCTATACATGGAAAAAACCTACATTTGTTTCCCATTATGTGTGTTTCATGGCATTGAATGATTTGTAGCTTGGTTAATTACTATACATCACTCATCCCTCTAATTGAAGCTATTTCTTCCTTGATAACTCTAGGAATGAACCCATTTCATGTATATTTAATGAGTTATTTTTGTTGGGATCCTCCCTAGGAGTGTAATGGGGGGTCGAAGGGCCCATGATAGAGTAATAATAATGGAATCCATTCAATGTAAGGTGGACTAGGTCCACCATGCATGTATTATTAACTAAGGCCCACTATGGTAGTTAGACTTATTGAATAAATGTAATGCAGCCTCATTAAAGAAGGTCCAATAGGTTGTTAGGAGATTGTTATGATTAGGGTTCTCTTGATTAATTATAAATAATGATGGATTCATCCTTATGAGAGTTGTGGAAGATTATTGTAATTGGATTGTATCTCATGAGGAGGTTTCCCCCTCGAAGAGGCAAGTGAAAAGGAGTGGATTCCTTCAATAAAAGGATCAATTGTAAGGTGTTTCCCTACCTCAATGGTTTTGATATTAATAAAGGGTGGAGAATTTCTACATTATCCTTTGCATATTGTGTGTGATAAGCAAGATGAAAACTAGTAATAATAACAAGCTCTTGACTTCCCTCCATGATGTTCTCTACATTAGATGGAGTAGGGTCATTAAATAGAAGATGAAAGTAGTTTTCATACCAAAAATGACAACTATCCATATATCGATCATTGTAATCATCCTCGAAATAATACTGGTCATACCTTGCTTGATTATATTCTTCCTTGATGCAAGGATATGTGGTCCCAATAATATAGGCCTCCTTAGATTTTAGTGATTATCTCTTAATATCTTAGATTCCCTGAGACCAATATTCGAAAGATTTTTGTAACAACATTACCATATTTCCATTCTTCATGTCCATTAGGGTTTGCAAGCGAATATTTGCAAGGGATATAGTGCATGGAATATTGATTGGAAGCACAACATATAACATACCAAATGAAACCCCTAAAAATCCTCTATCCAATGGAGCTATTTTGGTGGAAATATGAGCACCCTATCAAAATATATTAGCTATGTAGTCAACGCGGACTTCTGTTCGAACAATTATTTTTTGAAACGGGTTGTTTATCTAAGAGGAACTCAAACCTACAACTATTTTTTTCAAATTCTTCTAGAAAATCTATAAGAATTGATTGAGTGTCATGACCCTCTTTTTCCCATTGAAAACCTGCAAAATAGGAGGAAAATGAATCTTCTTTTGGCCCAAGAAAAGGATTTGATAGCAACTGTTATGTGCTTGAGATATGAAAATAGAATCACATACAAAATATCTGGTAGTAAGATAGAAATTATCCACACTTTATTAATATCAAAGCCCTTAAGGTAGGGTAATCACCTTACAATTGATCCTTTTATGGAAGGGATCCATTATTCTTAACTTGCATCTTCGGGGGGGAAACCTCCTAATAAGATAAGATCCAATTACAATACTCTTCCACCCGTCATAAGGATGACTCCACCTTATTTATAACTTATTAAGAAACCCTAATCATAAGAATGTCAAAACTATCTAGTGGACCTTCTTTAATGAGGTTCCATTACATTTATTACTACTTGTTGATCTCTAAGACTATTCAAAGTCTTGGAGATAACATTACAAGGATAAGTCCTTCTTCATTTCTAAAGAATTGGTACTCCTCTTTTATAAACACAATATAAAAACGTGACTAATGCCTGAGAAAGGACCAAGCTTTTTCAGAAATAAATATTCACAATGGTAACTATTATACAAGATTGTAAAAGAGTAAAATGAGGAATCTCACAGAGCATATTTTCCATCATAGCATAAAGTAAAGTAGGACACATCATTAGGAAAGATGAGAGTTAAGGACCACACATGCAGAGAAATTAGCATGATCTTTCAATTAAAACTCAAAAGGGATTTAATAGAGAGACACTTGAAATCTCGTGATTAAAACTCAAAGTCTGAGATAACACTAGTTATGTACCCCGAATAGTTATATGGGAGCATTAAATACACAAATGTTTAAAAGGGAGTTTATAATATCCAAAAGATGAAGTGTGTTTGTCCTAACATATTGGGATGGGGCTCCCATGGACCATATGATAGATGACAAGAACTGGAAGAAAAGAGAAGACACAGTTAGGAGTCGACCTATGATATTCACAAACTATGAAAATAAAGGTTGGATGATAGCTAACTGAGAGGAATAAAAGAAGGTAAAATCTTAATGAAATGGTTACTCTACTTGCTATGGTGAAAAAACTCTCTCTATTTGCTTGTTGATATTTTCTTTATATGTTGTTGAATTAGAGGTACCCTAATGGTTGTAACCGCTTCTTAAGACTCGTGATCGACTATTCCGAATAAATCATTCTTTAACCATTGTTCGATATAATATCATAATGGTGCAACCATTAACTTGTGCTTGATATTGAGATCGAACAACTCATCCTTGATATCCTTTAATTCAAAACCTAACCAATGGATTGTATCCGCTTGATCCTCATTTTTGTTAACATAGTGGATTAACCAATTTTCATTTTCTTTTTGCAAAAAATTAGTTAGGTCGTTAAATTCATTGGCCTGTGAAATTATGAGAACATCCAACTATTCTTGCATTTTATCCTTTGTAAGCAATATAGTGTCCATTATTATATGTTAATAATGTAGACCCTCCAACTGCTTTATTACATCAAGAAGTTTGAAAAATATATCACTTATTTTTTAACTAATGGAATCACATTCAACAATCATTTCTCAACAACATTTAATTCAACAAGTTAATGGTGCAACCATTAACTTGTGCTTGATCTTGATATCGAACAACTCATCTTTGATATCCTTTAATTCAAAACCTAACCAATGGATTGTATCCTCTTGATCCTCATTTCTTTTAACATAGTGGATGAACCAATTTTCATTTTCTTTTTGCAAAAAATTAGTTAGGTCATTAAATTCATCGACCCATGAAATTCTGAAAGCATCGAACTATTCTTGCATTTTATCCTTTGTAAGCAATAAAGTGTCCATTATTAAATGTAGACCCTCCAACTCCTTTATTACATCAAGAAGTTTGAAAAATATATCACTTCTTTTTGAACTAATGGCATCGCATTCAACAATCATTTCTCATAAACATTTAATTATTTTTGACCAACATGCATTTATTTGTTTGAGTCTAACTTTTGGTGGAAGATTTTGTTCTCTCCTCTCGGCATCATTCATACTTGATACTTTAGCACTAAAAGTGTTGACAACTTCCTCGTAGAAATATTCATCATTTTCTAAGTCTTTTTGAACATATTCTTTAATATTTAGAATCCTTGCGGAAATACTAGTTGAACTAGTAGCCAATTCCTGTCATCGAGGATTAGATTAATCCTTTTGTTTATGTTGTCCGCAACATATTTCCTAATTGTTGTTAGTAAAATTGAAGCTCCTTTCAATTTTGAACTTGATTCTGGTGCATCTTCAAAAATATCAAACGACCTAACAAGGCATATTGGTTCAACAAATAAGGGCTTAGGAAGCAAAGCATCTTCTAATTCCTTTATTTTTTCTTCAACATTAAATTCATCTTTTCTTGCTCAGTAATGGAATAATTAAAAACATCCTCTATGGCCTGATGGAAATCTATAACTTTAGAGGGTTTTATCCCTACTATGTCTATTTCAAAGTTCCACTTCTCAATGACATTTTTTCTCTTTAGGTTGACCTTTTCAATTTGTAATTTTTTGCAACTTTGGTTAAATGCAGCATGATGCAAAGTAAGAGACTCTTCTTCGAAAACTATTGGCTCATTACAAGTCAACTCCTCGGCTATCATTTTGCTTTCATTTAATTGTTGTTATTCTTAATCAGGTACTCCATCAATAGACTTATCAACCTCGATTTCTTGATAATTGATTTCACATTCTTGAACCCCTTGGTTTGTTTTTTCAATAGTATCCCTTTTCCTTTTTGAGCTTCTTGAGACTGCAAGTGTTTTTTCAATAGATTTTTTAGGAGGACCCTTGTCTCTTCCATCACCAACACTTCCAGCAGTGGATTTCCTTTTCTCTCCATTATTACTATGAGTTTTACTCCTATTCATGGAAGAACTTATTTGAGAAACATGGGGTGAGTTGAGGTTGTTACTTGTTTTTAGGTCATCCTCTTTGTATATACGGATCATTAGTAGTAACCGAAGTGTTAACATAATCTTGTAGAGGTAATTGGTGACTTCTAGGGAGATTTTCTTGAGGGTTTTGGTTATCCCCACCTCCTTCATCCAATTGTAGTGATTTAGTAAGAGATGAACAATAACCAATGGAAAATATATGAGTTGAGAACAAACCATCTAGGTCAAATCCTTCAAATTCATGAAATTCTCTCATCTTAAAAGAGTCAAAATAAACAAAAAAAATTCATCTAGGTGGGAAATAATTTTAACATTAATCTCTCCAACTCTCATAGGCAATGGGATGAATTGCTTCTTTCTTTTCTTATTGAAAAAGTGAGCTCATAACATGTATTTCTTACCTACATCATCTACAAAGAATTTGTCACAGACATAGTGAGGGAACATAAAGGGTTTTCCTTGAAATCCATATAATATGTTATAAGTATTAAATTCATCGTGAAATACAAAAAACTCATTTTCCAACAAGAAAAACCATAGCTTCTCTTGACAAAATATATGTAGCATAATTGTGAACCATTTTCTTGAATGTGGATAGAAAAGCATTTTGCACTTGGTAAAAATTGTAAGGGTTCTTATGTCTCCAAAGTGTTGGATACCAGAACTGCACTGGATCCTTAATATAATTCACTTTTCTTGATCGGGATAAATCCTCAAACACATGGCAGTAGAAAGTGCAGTTCTTAGAAAATTCCACCATTGATAATATAATGTTACCAGGGAAGGTATCTCTATATACTTTAAATACATCTCTATACATTCTAAATTGGTCATCCCACCATCAAGCCATATGGAAATTGTTAATTTATATTAATAAATCTTCCCCTAAAATTATAAAACAAAATCACATACATATTCATACTTGAGGAATCACATACGTATTCATACTTGAGGATCAAAAATCTAAATTAGTGATTCTATTATCAAGACATATGGATGTTAATATATTGATTGATCTTTCCCTAAAATTACAAAATGAAATCACATACTCAAACTTAAGGGTCAAAAATAATAAATGTTAGATACCTTATAACTCTCAAATTTTTAAAAGTCAATAAAAAATTCATAAAGATAAACATATACATATAACAAAACTAAAATATCATAAATTGAAAATAATTGAACTATTATCATTTTGATAGTTGAAATGATTTTTATTAACAAGTCAATATAAACGCATATATTTTACCATCTTATTTTTTCTTTATTTTCCATTGTCTTAATACTTAAAATTTTCTTAGCAAGTGTCATTGCTATAGATTTGAACAAGTATAAAGTAACTTATCAAAATAAGTAAGATATTTTACTATCTTATTTTTTCTTTATTTTTTATTTTTTATTGTCTTAATACTTAAAATTTTTCTAACAAATGCCAATGCTCTAGATTTTAACGAGCATAAAACAACTTATCAAAAGAAGTATTATATTTATTAAAAAACACATTCATTTCTGAACAATGGTGTGATTCATCATCTTACCTTATAAAGATGACATGATGATTACATCTATTTATGATGCAATTTTTATGTTTAAGCCTCATTTGTAATCAAACAATTCATAGATAGGTTGTCTTTTTTCAATAAATGGAAACCATATTTCATAATGAGATTATAGTTTTGACAAACCCTAATGTCCCATTTATCCTCACCCACAGACAATTTTTGTGGTTTATTCTAAATGTTGCTTATGCATCCTAAGTTGCAAATAGTCACTTGGAAGGGTCTTTTTAAAGGTTGTTTCAGATCTTATTGAATTACCAACCTATCCAAATATATAATCTTTTCTATATTTGGTTCCAATTTTTTGTTTTAATCATTATTTTTTATTATAAATCGATGGGTATGATGGTGACCTTCTTGTAAATAATTGAAATATTATCCCCTCTTATTAAAAATATAAAATAAAAATAACCAATAAATAATTATTTCAATAAAATAAATTCATAAATATTACTTAATTTACATTTGTATACATACTATGCAATACTTTCTCTGAATTACCAAATTCAAAAGGCATGCTACTTTGTTACTATCATTATTACTTTCACCAATTGTTACAATTTAATAATCACTACATATCAAACCATTTCCATTTATAAGCTCATTGATTATGAACTCTATGAAATTACTTACCTTTTGATAACAATTTTAAATGGGTTTTGATGTGAAGCAAAAGTATAGAAAATTGAGAAAATTTAAAAGTGTTAAATGATAATTCAATATTAAGATCAAAATCTTACTTGCACATTATTCTTTAATTGAATTATATAATTCTTTACATTAAGATATATATTTTTATATTAAAATAAAAATTTACTAACATAAAAATAAAGATATTAAAAAGTTAATTAAATTATATAATTGTTTACATTAAGATATATATTTTTATATTAAAATGAAAATTTAATAACATAAAAATAAAGATATTAAAAAGTTGAAAGAGAATGATAAAAAACCTATATACCAAATGGTCCACATTATTCTTCAATTTGTGAAGAAACTACTTGAATGTGTGACCTAATTACAAGAAAGTTGGAAGGAAATGACTAAACCACATATATTAAATGATAATCAATTAGTAAAAATATGTTTTAATAATAAAAATGATATTTTAATAATAAAAATGTATAAGAAATTTATTAAAAGAATTACATAAGTTATTTATATAATATATGTAAAGTAAAAAGTGTGTAATATGATAAATTAAAGTATGGAGTAGAGCGTGTATATAGAGAATTAGCATAAAATAGCATACCCTTAAAGTAAAGTAAAATAGGGGAAAGAGAATGTAGAAAGAAAACATAAGTGGACATATCGTAAAAGAAACCAAGGTATGCTTTGTATAGATTGTCTAGCCTATACCCATATTAGATCTCATTTTCAAAATATTTATCACACTACCAACCTTCCTAACCTCTCAACTCAACAACAAAATATTTATCACACTACCAACCTTCCTAACCTCTCAACTCAACAAAAGTATGGTGATCTTCGAAAGTTTCTCTTAATGCTTTTCGAGCATAGAAACAAAATTCTAAAGAATCACAAGTAATCACTTACTCTCTTAAGATTTGATAGACTAATTCGGTCTTAGTGGACGTTAATCATCATCATATTATAATTTTATGATAAAAAATTAAAGAAAACACAAGTGGATATATTGCAAAAGGAAACAAGGATTGCATGACAACTTAGTCCCTGCCAAGTAGATTTAGAAATGGAGATGATAATTGACAGATTTAGAAATGGAGATGATAATTGACACCCTATATTGATTACGGTGAAACATGAACAATATGCTAACAAATGAGCTAGTTTCATAGTCTTAAAATAAATCAACTTCTTTTGGGGTTTTTGTTATTTTAAATGAAAAAAATTAACACAAAAAATTTTAATTTAAAAAATTTAACATAGATTCACAAAGGATGAAAAAATAAGTGTTGCTCCATAATAATACATAATTTATAAATTTTTAATAAACGGTATTACCATATTTTTACTTTAAAATGATTGCAATATAATTATGAGATTAACCTATAATTTTTTTTTAATTAAATTAAACTAACCAAATTAAAATCACATTTACAAAAATAAAAATAAAAAATACACATTTCACATTTTATAATATATATTTTAATTTATATAACTTATTATATTACATAATGTATTATAAACTAACATATTTATAATATATATTTTAATTTATATAATACATATTATATTAAATAATATTATTTTACCAATATGTTATGACATGATTGACACAACAACTACAACACAAAACATCACCGTCATTTCCCACTTTTTACAAAGCTCGACCTGAAAATCAAAGTCCAACCATAGTTTACGTCAAGCAAGGTGAGGCATTGGTATTCACGTAGGCATTGGTATTGATTATTAATTGAAACCAATAAGTTAGGGGAGAGATACAAGTCACGTTTGGATACGAATATCCATATCCAGAAACGTAAACTTAATTTATTGTGGTGGTGTAATAAGTTTTCATTACGATTTTAATAATTATGATGTATATAAAAAATAGTTATGTAAATGGTATTTATAAAGTTTATTGATTATATAATTAATTTTAAATATTGAAATATGTGAAGGTAGTGATAAGATTTGAAATATATTAATCAATTAAAAATAAAAAAAATAAATATTTTTATTATATCAAAAAATATATAAATATATTTTTTTAAGTTAAACATTATTTTTACACATAAATTTAAAATAAAAAGAAAATTAATGTCAAATCAATAGCAAACTCATTGCTATAATCTCTTGAAAGAGACTAATAAAGTATTTTTTTTTGATATTATAATTTTATGATAAAAAATTAAAGAAGAATACATATGTATAAGAGAATAACCAATGAACAACATAATTGAAATATGAAAGAGGAGTTATAATAGTGGAAAAAAAATTATCCCCATTATATTTCATGAAAGAATAACCAATAAAATAGAGATAAGCTTGAATAGTAAATGTCATAAAACATTTTTCCAAGTATGTATAAATAATAAAAAAATTGAACAATTTTATAAATTAAAATATACATATTAGATAGAAAGAGTTAGAAAGTTATAAAATATGAGAGAATACTATTCAACCAATATGAATAAGGAAGAGGTGAAAGATATATATATTACCAAAAATGAATAAGGAAAAGGTGAAAGATATACATATTACCAAAAGATGATTTATTAGAAGCAACGATGGTGTCAAGTAAAGTATTTTAGGAAAGACAATATAGCTCTCTAATATTCCTAAGCTTCCAAATTAATTTTATAATTTCATTTAAAATTTGATTAATTTTTATGAATGGATCTCGTTAGAATGGTTGAGAGTTAGATTTTATTTTAGATTAAAGTTTTTCTCCATTCTAATAATAAAATAATTAACAATAACAAATTAATTTTACAATCTATTTAAATTTGTATAATTTAACAAATATAAAAATAAAATTTACAATAAAAACTACTTTGAAATGAGAAAAAAAATAAAATTGATTGCCAATGATGCCAACCTCTATCGTACTTTTCCTCATCAATTATGAGTTGAATTGGAAAGAAAATGTGTGTTGGATAAACTACGGTAAAAATGACACGTGGATAGGATAAAATAAATAGAAAATGAAATGCATGTGTGTTAATCACATGTGCACGCTTTTAAAAATGTGCATGGATTCCTAACAAGTGTATTTTTTTGTGTTAATTATATGTGTACACTTTTAAAAATGTGCATGGATTTCTAACAAGTGTGCATTTTTTTATTTGGAGTAAAATTTATGTGGAAGTTAATATGGAGGTAAGCATGGTGAGTGTATGGAGGTTCAACAAGGGTTAAAATTATTCAAATAGGAATATGTGTATTTCTATAGCATATGTGCATTCTTGAAATTCACAAAGAGTATACATTCTCGTTGTAATAATTTTGAGAATTAACTTTTTACACCAACCCTAATATTTTTGTAGATTACTTCATTGTTAATTGATTGAACAAATGTATGTGAAAGTTTCTCAAATTGAAGCTTAAGTGGTTTGGTGAGTATGTATCTTCTAGAGTTTAAGTTTAAGTTGACACATAGGCACAATTCCTTCATATAAGGAGTTATATTCATGAATAGACTTTCTAGACATAGTTTCATATATCTTGAACTAATCACATTGGATTCCCCTTTTCTAGGTTGTTACCATTGCACTTGTTGACAATAGTGTTCTTGTTGTTAACATCTTCTTGTGAGTTCAAAGCTCATTTTAACCATAATTTGTTGTTTCTTAAATTTTGAGTGTGAATTCAAGGCTCATCTTCAACAATTTTTGTTTTTTATTATTGATTTAACTTTTTACATATGAATTTAATGCTTATCTTTGACATCACATATTCTTGTTGTTGTTTGGATTTCTTGATTCATATCATAATGTGACATGCAAAGGAAAATGGAAAAAGGCATTTATGCATGATCAATGTTTAAGAGTTTGTGGCACACATTGTGCAAAATATGAGTGTGTTCCCCTTAGGACATGGAAACACACAACTCTACCCTTGCTATGCTAATTGGAAAAAGCATGGAAACAAACTCAAGTTCTCTTAAATATGATATAACCATATCTTTTGTATATGCATCGTTAATATATAACTATTAGGTTATTGAGCTTTGACACATTAGTTATTGGTATAAGCATATAAAATATAAATAGGATGCAACTCTAAGATTTGTTAGGATTTAATTTTAGTTTCCCTTCATTTATGGGTTATTAATTGATTAGAGTATTGCTATGTCTTAGTTGTGTGTTGCAATATATACACATTGTACATTACAACTAAGGATGCTTTTTATACATCCCTATATTGTGTAACTTTTTTTTTTCCACATGAAAAATACTCTATATATTCAAAAGGATATATAAATATACAACGACGATCTCCGCCAATGGGAGTCTCAAAGTTAAAACACAGCTGGAGGTAATAGCACGGAAAATCCGGCAAATAAAAACCAAAGCCACAAAACCGGCAAAAACCAAAGCCACAGGTCCACAAGTGAGTCTGCCGACAGGTCATAAGATATTCTGCATGAGTCAGCCCAAAGAAGAAAAATCACAGTCTGATTTTGATGGTGGGCCCTGCGTTACCATCCACCCACTTTGTGAAGAAAAGATGTCCCGGAGGCATATGCAGTGCTAATTTGGAGAGGGAATCGGCCTCATTATTGTCCTCCCTAAAGATGTGTGAGACGAAGAGAATCCTGAAACAGTGAGATATCTCTATGGTTCTTTCTTTCCAACTCTCGAGAGCCACCACCTTGAAAGCCGCTTGTCCCTTGAGCCAGTCAACAATGATCTTGGAATCGCCCAGGAGAAGAAGTTCGTCGATATGCAGTCGTCTTGCCAGGTTGAGGGACGCCCAAGCCCCCAACAGTTCAGCCTTTATATTTGATCCATCTCCACAGTTTAAAGTCCAACGATAGCAAGTGTGAGTGTTTAGTAAAATTTCCCCCCCCCCCGCACCACAGAGAGATCCATTTTGTTGAGAGGCTCCATCAAACCAGGCGACCACCCTGTCTGTAGGATAATCAAAACAATGTCGACGCTTTGTTAAAATGGGTGGCTGAGTTGTATATCTACCTTTAATAAGATAGTATTCGCCACAAAGATCGCAGATGGAGGCTTCCCATCAAAGAGTGCAGCATTCCTGCATTTCCAGACCTGCCAAAGGAGGTGAATTGGCAGCAGTGAAAGTGAGTTCTAGGCTCTGGTCCAACGCTGGAGACAATCGAGGACACAGGTGCCCGTCCACGTCGTGTAGAAAAGAAGCGATGGATTGAGTAACTGCCACACTGCTCGGACGAAAGGGCAGTTGATGAACATATGTGAAATGGATTCGCTCTGATGTTGACAAAGGTGGCAGCGACTCGGCCCCTCCCAGCCACATGCCTGTAGATTCGGCCAAACCAGAACTCGATTCTCAATAAGAAGCCAGATAAAGAGCTTTAACTTGACAGGGCAGTCGGCCTTCCATAACTGCTGGAATCGATTTGTTTTGTCGTGTGGCCAGTAGAAGGTTGCAAGCGCCTGATAAACATTTTTTGCCGTGAGAGCGCCCGACTGGTCCCCTCCAGTCCACAGGAAAAATTCTGGTCTGTCTTGCAAATGAATGCCTGTTGCCATCAGCATCTGAGTGTAGCCCCTCCATTCAAGGTATAAATCGACCTCCAGCTGAAGCTCTTCCCCGCTGAGCCAATGATCGCCGAGCAAACCTCCATTGATCGGGGAAATAAATTGATTAAGGTAAAAAAGATTTATGCTATGAAAGTGTGCCAATAGAGGAGCTGAGAGGAGGGCGCGTCTACCCAGGCCAAGAATGTAATCTCTGCCTACTTCAATCTGCTGTCCATTTCTCGGATACCAGGAGATTCACTATAGAATAGTCGACAGTGTCATGGAGAGATGTTTCCAGACTATAGAGCCTCTATTGGGACGATCCGATGTCGATCTGATCCAGATGTGCATTGGGAGAGAGGGATAATACTTGGCTTTGATAACTGAATTCCAGAGACCGGGTTTCATAAGAATCCTCCAAAAAGTATTGGCCAAGAGCGCCCTGTGGAAGATTGGTAGGTGCCTTAGACCCCAACCCCCCAATGATTTTAGTTTTGAAATCGAAGCCCAATTGCATAGATGAAAGCCTTTGTTGTTTTTACTACCTGACCAGAGGAAAGAGAAAATCAGTTGTCGGAGAGACTTCAGGATCGAAGCCGGGATGTGTGCAAGCGCCATCTAGTACACCGAGATGCTTTCCAATACTGATTTTATTAGTACAAATATACCACCTAAAGATAGAAATCTGTTGCACCAGTGCTGGATCTTGCTGTTGAATTTGTCGAGAAGCCAATGCCAATCTTTACAAGAATATCTGGTAGATTTTAAAAGGAAGCCAAGGTAAGAAAACCCCTTGTCAAGCTCAAGTGCTTTGATGCCAAACAGTGCTATAATATCCAAAAGAGATGACGCCTGAGTATTTGATATAAGGAAGATAGATTTTTGTAAATTGATCTCCAAGCCGGAAGCTGTGCAGAAAGAATTAAGGATGGAGTGGATCAGTGCCCATTCATCAGGATCTGCCAACGTCAGGATCAACACGTCATCAACAAATAGTAAATGGAGGATATGTAAGCGCCCCGAGATTTTTATGCCAGTTAGGTGTCCCTCCGTCTGTTTGATTTTTAGCAATATGCTAAGCCCTTCCAGGACCAAAATGAAAAGTAGAGGTGAAAGAGGACATCCTTGCCGGAGTCCTCTCTCGCAGTGGAAGGATCTGGTAGCTTCTCCGTTAATTAGAATAGCTAAAGTGGCTGAAGAAATGCAACCCAGAATCCAATTGGTGACGGTAAGGCCGAAACCACACTGTAAAAGAACCAGGTGAAGAAAGTCCCAGTTAATGCTATCGAAGGCCTTTTTAAGGTCCAACTTTAGAAGAGCGACCTGTTGTTTTCTCGTCTTTAAACTGTGAATACATTCATGTGCGACCCCAACAACATCGAGGATTTGCATTCCTTTTAGGAAGCCTAGCTGTTCATCGGACAAGGCCAAGGACAGAAAAGGTCGGATTCTTCTTGCTATGATCTTAGAAATAAGTTTGTAACACAGGTTACAGAGGGATATAGGGCGAAAGTCTTGAAAATGTTTGGTCAAATTAGTCTTTGGGATCAGTACCACAAAGGTTCTATTGATCTGTGGATTCACTACACCTCTAACTCTCGAGTCCTCAACCGCGTCCAAAAGATCCTGGGCCAATAGATCAAAGATATGCAGGTAAAATTCAACAGACCAGTCGTCTGGTCCGGGGCTTTTTTCTTTTTCGAATCCCTTAAGCACCTCCAACAACTCCTCCTTTGTGCAAGGCGCTTCCAAAGCTAAGGCTTCCTCGGTGGTGATCATTTTGGGAAAGTGGCTGGCTAGTTCTAAATGTGCAGCAAGATCAGATGTCGGGGAAACCTTGAAGAAAGAATTAAAATGGTTGAAGGCCGCGGTTTTGATACCTTCCTGTGTATGTTGTAAGCGCCCATCCTCATCCTCAATGTCCCATAAAAGTTTTTTGGTACGCCTGGTGTTGTAAGAAAATCTGCCTGCGGACAAGTAGATCGACCTCTAAGGCTTGACCTTAACCCTAGACAGAAAAGTGCTTATCATGGACACTGAATTTCTTTCGAATCTATCTAAGC